>PVKU01004372.1:48062-148963 GCA_004027475.1 Anoura caudifer | reverse complement strand
CTGCACACCCCCTCCCACCCACATCCCCCCCTTTAGTTCATGTCCATGTGTCATAAATTCTTTAGCTTCTACTCTTCCCACACTATTCTTGCCCTCACCCTGTCTATTTTCTACCTACTGTCTGCTACTTATTCTCTGTACCTTTTCCCCCTCTCTCCTCCTCCCATTCCCCTGTTGCTAACCCTCCACATGATCTCCATTTCTGTGTTTCTGTTCCTGTTCTACTTGTTGGCTTAGTTTGCTTTTATTTCAGGTGTGGTTGTTAATAACTATGAGTTTGCTATCTTTTTACTGTCATATTTTTTATCTTCTTTTTCTCAGGTAAGTCCCTTTAACATTTCATATAATAAGGGCTTGGTGATGATGAATGCCTTAAACTTGACCTTATCTGAGAAGCACTTGATCTTCCCTTCCATTCTAAATGAAAGCTTTGCTGGATAAGAGCAATCTTGGATGTACGTCCTTGACTTTCATGACTTGGAATACTTCTTTCTAGCTCCTTCTTGCCCGTAAGGTCTCTTTTGAGAAATCAGCTGACAGTCTGATGGGAACTCCTTTGTAGGTGACTCTGCCTTTATCCCTTGCTGCTTCTAGAATTCTCTTTCATTTTAATCTTGGCTAATGTAATTCTGATGTGCCTTGGTGTGTTCCTCCTTGGGTCCAACTTCTTTGGGACTCTCTGAGCTTCCTGCACTTCCTGGAAGTCTATTTCCTTTGCCAGATTAGGGAAATTCTCCTTTATTATTTGTTCAGATAAGTTTTCCACTTGTTGCTCTTCCACTTCCCCTTCTGGTACCCCTATAATTCGGATGTTGGGATGTTTGAAGATGTCCTGGAGGTTCCTGAGCCTCTCCTCATTTCTTTTTGAATTCTTCTTTCTTCATTCTTTTCTGTTTGGTTGTTTCTTTCTTCCTTCTGGTCCACTCCATTGATTTGAGTCCCAGTTTTCCTCCCATCACTATTGGTTCCCTGTGCGTTTTCCTTCACTTTACTTATTGTAGCCTTCATTTGTTCATCTAATTTGTGACCAAAATCAACCAATTCTGTGAGCATCCTGATCAGCAGGGCTTTGAACTATGCATCGGATAGGTTGGCTATCTCTTGGTCTCTTAGATGAATTGGCTCTGGGGCTTTGATTTGTTCTCCGGTTTGAGCCATTTTTGTTTTTTTTTCTTGTTTGTTTGTTTGTTGTTTTTGTCTGTTGCAGCTGTTACATAGCAAGGGGCAGAACTTTATGTGTTCCCCAAGGCAGGGCAGCCCACATACTGGGTTGTGATGCTGTATGTGGGGGCAGATCCGAGAGGGAACAATGGTGCTTGCTCCCCTCTCTTGGATTCCAGCCCCTCTGCCACTTCCCTGTCACCTGGATTATTTGTGTGCAAATGTGGGACCACCTGGTCAGCCAGCCACCTTGCACAGCCTCACTGGGTCTGCCTGTTGCCACCCTGTGCCCGGGGTCGCTAGCCACTGCCTGCACACCTGGGATCTGCCAGCCACTGCTGCCTGGTGCCTGGGTCCACCAACCTCCACTTTTTCCTGCTGCGACTCCTCCCCTCTTACTGGTCTGGATGAATGGTTGTTGGACTTCCATACAGTTCAGTTTTCTATCAGTTCTGTTGTTTTTTTTGTTTCTAAATCTTTGTTGTCCTTAATTTTGGTTGTGCAAAGAGGCACAATGTGTTCACCTATGCCTCCATCTTGGCCGGAAGTCAAACCAATCTTTACTGTGGTGGTTACTGGTGATTTTCCAATTCTTCTTCTCCCTGCTAATATACCAATAAGCTTTCTGTTATACATAAAAAAAAAGCTCTTACTTCTTATCTGTCTGTTTATCTATCCTCCTACCAACCTACCTACATACCTTCCTAAGCTATCTCTCTACTATATATTATAGTAATAACTCATGATTTCCATTTTATTCAGTGGGTTGTAGTTCATTACTGTCTTTACTTACTTTTATGCTCAAATTGTCAGATTTAGCTAGGAGGAGAACCTCCAAACTGTTTTCAAGGGGGCTTTTGACATTATCCCATCACTTTTTTGAGCACTTCCTTATTCTGTCACAATAAGATGTTTCAGATTCAACTCTTATAGTCTCTAACACAGTCTTGAAATAAGCTATTTCTTCCAGGAGTCCTGGATTATTTTAGTGGGAATGCTATTTAGAAAGCAAGATTTGGGTGCAAGTTGTGCTCATTACTATTAGAGTGTAACAGAAACATATGTAGATAGGTGGGTGACAGATGATAGACAGATAATACATAGATAGATGAGAGAGAGACAGACAGAGACAGAGGCAGAGAAAGGGACATGAGATAATCAGTTTACACCTTCAGTTCCAAAATCCAATCAACCCCACAGCATTTTTCCTTCACCTTTCCTATCTTGTGTTTGTATCCTTCTTCACAGTAAATATCCTGGTTTCTGAGATTCTCAATCCATTTGTTCATTTACTTACTCCTAAAATACAGAGAAAATAGTTTTAGAATTGTTACACCTGTAATAATACAAAAACAAATCTACCAAAAAAAGAGTTTGAGATTTGTTTGTGGTTCCTTTTCTCCCTTAGACTGAGATATATAGTATCTCACATGGTATCTGTATAGTATCTTTTTACAAGTCCTTGTAAAAGGACTGTATTCCAAAATTATTTGGGAGAAACTTCCACTTTTACTAAGATGGAATAGACATACTTTTATTCATTCCTTCTGTTCAGTTCAACTAAAAACCTTGGACTTACTGTGTAGAACAAGCATAAGGAGATTCTGAAAGGCAGAGAGCAGACAGATGGTCAGGGACCTCAAGACCCGAAAGATGGCGTGACAGTGAGTGAATTCCCTGGCTTTTCTTTTTGCATATGTACACTCAGATCAATACATGGGTGGATGTATGTCAACCATAGTCACAAATGATTTATGTTATATAAATATCATAATCAATGATTTGTGATATATAAATGTCATACATAAAGGAAGTATTCATCCATTTTTATTTTTTGAGAGTTTTTATTAGCAATGAGTGTTGAATTTTTTCAAAGGCTTTTTCAGAACAATTAATATATTAATATACAGCTGACCCTTAAACAAAATGGATTTGAAGTATGCAGGTTCACTTATATGCAGTTTTTCAAATGACAATTTTAAAAAACTTGCAGAGAGTCACTAACCCTAAACCAGACATAGCATCAACAAATATGGGACTGCACTGCAAATGTACTTTCTCTTATGATTTTCTTAATAGCATTTTCTTTTCTCTGCTTTGTTATGAGAATACAGTATGTAATACATACAATATACAAAATATGTGTTACTTGACCATTAAGGTTATTGGCAAGGCTTCCAGTCAACAGTAGGATACTAGTAAAGTTTTGGGGGACTCAAAAATTTTACATGGATGTTTGACCTTGCAGGGGCTTAGCCCCCCAAACCGTTTTTCAGGGTCAATGGTAGTGGTTTATTTTAATACATTTCCTAATACCGAACTATCTTGAATTTTTTTACAAACCTTCTTGGTCATAAGGTTTTCTTAATGAAGTCTGTTTGCTTAAATTTTATATTGGAGTTTTCGCATCAATATTCACAAATGATATTCATGTGAAATATTTTCCTTTTTAATTGTCTTTTTAGCATATTAGTGTTATAGTGGTCTTTAGATATTAGTGCTATACTTGCTTCATAAAAAGAATTTGGAAATTGTCCTTCATTTTCTCTGAAGTAATTTATGTAGCTCTAAGACTATGTGTCTCTTTGTAGAATTCTCCTATGATAACATTTAGACCTGGTGCTTTCTATGAGCTAGTTCCTTGCTAACTTCCTTTAATTCTGTTATAACTCACAGTTATTAACTACCGAACCAAAAACAAAAACAAAAATGAACTAAGCAAACAACTAAAACAGGAACAGAATCACAGAAATGGAGATCACAGGGAGGGCTATGCTTTGTAGCAATACCTGTGCACATTTTGGTAAATTGTGTTTTCCTATAAAATGATGCATTTCATCTAGATTTTCTAATTTATTTACATAAAGGCATGCAAAGTAGTCTTCTATGATTTTTAATGTTTTCTGTATATTAACAGTTATTTCTCTCTTTTCATTTTATGAACTATATTTGTGTTTTTTCCATTTTAAAATTAAATTTGTTAGTGGTTCATCTCTCTTGCTGACTTTTTTTAAAACACAGGATTTTTATTTATTTTATATATATTTTTATTTTCTGCTTCATTAATGTCTACTGCTACTTCATTGTTTACTTCCTTGAGCTTCATTTTGTTTATTTTCTTCTTCTTTTTCTAGGTTTGGTTTTCTTTAATTTAATTCAGTAATTTTTATTTTTATTCATTTTTACTTTATTGACATGCTTTTGCCACTATGGATTTTCTACTGATCATTGTTTTAAAAGTACCTCATTAATTTGTTTAACTTAATTTTACTTTTTACTTTTCAATTACAGTTGACATTCAATATTGTTTTATTTATTATTTAACTTTTTTCTTTTATTGATTCTAGAGAGAGGAAAAGGACAGGAGAAAGAGAGGGAGAGAAGCAGTGATTGGTTTCCTCTTGCACACACCCAACTGGGGACTAAACCCACAACCCAGGCATGTGCCCTGACTGGGAACTGAACCAGCAACCTTTCAGTTTGCAGGACAATGCTCAACCAACTGAGCCACACCAGCCATTATTATTTTATGTTAGTTTCAGGGTCTCATTAGTTCTTTTATATAGAATTTTAAATTATCACTGTTTTTCAAAAATTCTGAAATTTCTGCTTATATTTTAGCTTTTATCCAAAAGTTGTTCAATGGCAAAAAATATATATATATATATAATTTTTTTTTTAATTTCTAGGTGGGACTTTCTACCTGGTGGGTTAAGGATTGCCATACATTTTTTTACATGTCTCCATTGACAGGTGGGGTTTACTTACCTTTCCACTTAACTCTGGACTAGCCTGTAACTACTTAGATCAATAAAATATGTTCTTCTACTTGTATCTTTTAAGATGACTGTCAGTTTCTGCTTTGTTCTCTTGAATCCCTGAACCACCACAGAGGAGTCTGACGACTCAGCTAGGAAGCCATGTGCAGGGGCCCTAAAATGAGACAGAAGGGGAGGGACCCAACTGAACCCAGACTTCCACTGTCCCCACCAAGGCACCAGATATGTGACTAGAGAAATCCCCTGGAAGTGTATCCTCCCAGCTAATAACATAGGAACGGAAATGAATAATCCAGTTGAGCCCTTTCCAAATTCTCCCCCAACAAGTTATCTCAAAATGTAATGTTTTAAACCAGTAACAGACTACTTTAGTGAGAAGGAAAAAAAAAGGTCATTGATGTCTTTCATCCTGGGAAAGCAGAAGTACATAGGACAGAAATTCAGGGGAAAAAACTACAAAATGTATAAGAACAAGCCAGATGTCATCTTTGTATTTGGATTCAGAACCCACTCATGGTGGCAGGACAACTGGCTATGGTATAACTTATGATTCCTTGGAGTATGCAAAGACAAATGAACCCAACCATAGACTTGCAGGACATGACCTGTATAAGAAGGAGACCTAACCTTGGCCAATGACTCAGTTGGTTGGAGCATTGCCCCTTAAACTGAGAAGTCATAAGTTTGATTCCTGGTCAGGGCACATGACTAGGTTGTGGCTTTGGTCCCCTCTGGGGCACGTGCCAATCAGTGTTTCTCTCTCACATCACTGTTTCTCTCCCTCTCTCTCTCCCGCCTACCCCCTCTCTCTAAAGTCAGTGGGCATGTCTTCTGGTGAGGATTTAAAAAAAAAAAAGTAAGAAGACCTCAAGAAAATAGTGAAAGAAATACAGGCACAAAATGAAAGAAGTCGGGGGCTGCAAAGGTCAGTGTGAGTGCTGGCAAAAAGTGAAATAGGCCAGTCAGAGAAAGACGGGTGTGTGCAGTTTCCACACGGTTTCACTTATATGTGGAATCCAAAACCCGAAGCAAACAAACAAACTTAACAGAAACAAACCCATAGATACAGAGTCATATTATCACCATATGATTTACTCCACTATTTTCTAACTCCAGTTATTACACCAAAAAATGTTGTTGGTTTTTTAAAGTGTGGATTCATTCTGCTTCTTTGTAGTTCCAATATTGCTTTTACACACATTGCACAGAACAGCGTTTCTTGAAGTCTTTACACCACCTGTATCATCCCCCTGAGTGGAGTGTCACAATGCACTTTTGAAGGCCCCAGGCTGCTGAACCCAAATTTCTGACCATAGAACCCGGGAGTGTCTCCCTTTTAACAGCCTAAGCAGATAGTCCTAAGCACAGTGTTTGAGGGCAACAGTTAGTGTTATGTGCTGCACAGAGCTAATCTGGTCTCCTGGAGTCTGTGCTGCATATTCTTAACCTTTTTTTGCATAATTAAGTTTCTAGATGCTAGCTGATCTTAGGTGCCTTCCTAAAGAAACTGTGTAGATTTGACACCCCAAATTAAACCTGCCCCTGTAGAAATGGCTTAGTAATGCAGAGCAGAGAGGGACTCATACTTTCTTTGACATAACTACTACTTACGTTAAAGTGACTTAATGCTAGCATTTTTAGCAAATTACATAACTCTCTTAGTTCATAGAGTGATTCTAATCAACTAAAGTCACAGATTTTTTTTTTCATTCAAACACCCATATTTGTGGTAAACTGAAAGACAAAATTTATAGTTATCCCTATTAGATTTAATTTTGTTAATATGCCATCTCATTGAGGTAATTTTCAAAATTTGGTTTCCTCCCCTAGCATATCGGCGTGTCCATAGTTGGCTTTATACAGCACGAGATAGTCTCCGATGGAGAGCCGCAGGCCTCTGTCCTTTACTCTATTTGAGGTTTCACAACTGGCTTGGGTGAAGGAAAATAGGCAGAACACCTTGGGGAATGTGTGCCAAGATTGTCAAAAGCACAGAAATGCCAGTTTTACCTTAAGAAGTGAGATTGGTTAGAGAGAGGGTTATTTTATATTTTTAAAAATCATGGCATAATATGGAAATTCCCGTGGCTTTCGGTTAAGACACAATGATTCAGGGAAATGGCTCTCTTCTGGCAGTCGTCTAGGACAATCGCCCTGGTTGCTCCAGGTGACATGGTTACTTTCCCCTTCCACTCGGATATTCTAAGAGACCTTGTCTGTTTTCATGTCATCTGAAGAGTTAGAAAGTATATAATCATTCATTCATTTATAAAAATGCTAAATAAAATAGGGTATAGACATCTTACTGCACACTTTCTTAATGTCATTTAAAACCATTGCAAGACATACTAGGAGGAAGCAATGCATTTTAGTCCAAGTCAAGACAAATAACAATTGCTGGCTGCTATTTGATTTGCAAGCAGTTTTTTAATCTATCTGCCTAGTAATCTCATTTAAAAAACATATTAGTTTTTCAAGGCTTCTCCTTAGTTGTCATTTGTTGGCTGCTAATGATCATAACATTCATTTTTGCATGCTCAGTTATGGCTGAAAATTCTGTTACCTCCTGCTGCCTAATTCCTCTGGCCTCAGTTTAAATATCTTGGTGTTAATTTATTAATCTCTCATCTATTTTGGGCTTAAAATTCCCACTTTTCACAGTTTCTTCTCTATATTCAGTTTAAAAACACATCTAGAAAAGAGAAGAAAAAAAACCCCAGTTGAATGATTTTGCTACTTCTGTAATATGCTTTCTGTTATCATCTCTAAGCAGTAGACTTATTATTTCCTTGTTCTTTTAAACTTAGAAAAACACATGCCTTATAGTTCCTTCATCAACTTTATCATTTTTTTATCCTTAATTTATTGGGAGCCTTAATTTAAGACACTTTTATAAATAGATTTGCTACATTTTTACATTCATCCTTAGTTACTCTCCCTTCTTTATATCTTTTATACATATGTTTGAAATTTTAGATTACTAGGCTGCCATTCAACTTACCTGAGCTGTCTCCCATTTCATTTGAATTACTTTGCAATTATTCAACCAGAAGTTTGTTGTTGTTGTTGTTTAGTCTCCTTTTGTTAGCCATAATCCCTTTTTGAAACTCAAGCCCATGGGTCAAGAACTTTTATTCCTTTGAATTTGTTATGAAAGTGTCCCAAAGTCCAGCATACGTGTCTGATCCTGGAGCCCAAAGTTCACCCTTCTGGCCATCGTAAACTCTTAGCTTGGAGTTCTCACTAATTTTGTACATCACAGCACACCACCAATGAGAGTCTCCCATGTGACACACCCTCCTGTGTAACCCAAGTTTCACAAACCTCAGGAATATTTTGTCTGAAAGTAAAACATTGGAATCACATTGAATTGGGACATGTATTGACTCTCCACAATGACATGGTGACACTGACAGACCAGCTGCTGATTACGCAGAATTCCATGTCACTTCTTGTAAGAACGTGAGAGCACTGATATCGCCCAGATGACCTTGACTACATGCAAATGTATGCATTTTTAGAAAGTAGATGATTTACAATTTTACTTCTTTCAGTACTAGTAACAAATTGCTTGCAACTCACTTCATGTGCCAAGAGAAGTTAAAGACGACAAAGGTGCTTTCTCCCCTCCACACCACCAACTGGCTTTTCCTCATCGGTCAAAACTAAGCCAAGCCTTAATCTATTTGAATTATGAGAGCAGTCAGTCAGTAATTCATCTCATCAGGATGGTCCAAGTGGTCTTTCCTGACAAAAACAACCTGCCTTGTAGAATTTGGGTGCCATTGGCTCAGTCATCTATGATGTTCTCCCACAGTCATATATATTATTGAAAATGTGCTAATATTTTGGCAGTCTCTATATAAGCTTTTTAAATATGGCAGTGAGATTTCATGATGACTTTAGAATAAAGAAATGCAAGTTTTTGCAGTCGTTAATTTAAAATAAGTTGAGCATAACTTGAAACTAAATAAAAAATTGCTTGCAAAAGGTATTTTTCTAGAAAATCCTGACAATGAATACTGATTTAAAGACTTAGATCACCCTGCTGGTGTGGCTCAGTGGATTGAGTGCCAGCCTGTTAACCAAAGGGTCACTGGTTTGATTCTCAGTCAGGGCACATGCCTGGGCTGCAGGCCAGGTCCTCAGTGGTGCGCATGCAAGAGGCAACCACACATTGATGTTTCTCTCCCTTTCTTTCTCCCTCTTTTCTCATCTCTCTACAAATAAATAAATAAATACAATCTTTAAAAAAAATTAAAAAATTAAAAACTGTTAGATCATTACCAATGCACTCAGTGATGGGAGCGCCAAGGACAAACAGGCTGAAAAGGAAAGGAAAGAAAATTCTACAGAACAGGGAAATTTGGGAGTCCCAAGCAAGCCATTCATCCACACTGGTCTTCTTCTAATATGCAGATTATGGGCAAACTAGAATTCTGTTTTCTTTTAAGTGAAGAACCATTTGAAATGAATATGTTTTTCATTGTCCAGCTGCTTGTTTTATAATTTCCACAATGCGTTATATTAAAGCCAATCTATTTCTTAAACAAAATATAAATTTGCTTAGAAGTTGCTTCTCAGAATATTTAAGGATCCTGGCACACCTTTATAAATGTGTTGTATATTCTAAAACCTTCAATGTAAAGGGAATATAATTTTTAGTAAAGATGATGAAAACTTAAAAAACATGGAATTATGTTTTTATTTTCCAATTGAATTTATTGAGGTGACATTGGTTCATAAAACCATACAGGTTTCAAGTGTACAACTCAATAAAACATCATCTGCACACTGCATCATGCTCCTATTGCCGAAAGCAAAGCCTCTGTCCATCCTCATTTTCCACCCCTTTGCCCACCTTCACCTCTCTCCACCCACCTTTCCCTCTGGCTATCGCCACACTGTTGTCTGTGTCTGTGTGATATATGTGTGTGCGTGTGTATGTGTTTTGGTTAATCCTTTCACCCTCTTTCATCCAGGGCCCCAACGCCTCTCCCCTCTGACAGCTGTCAGCCTTTCCACATACCCATGCTTCTGTTTCTTTTCTGCTCATTAGCTTATTTTGTTCATTGATTCCACATACAAATGAGATTGCATGGCATTTGCCTTTTAAAACCCTTTCCTGTCTAGTCATATGATGACTCCACTGAGGCTGCTCTTTTGGAATGTTAACACATCCTTTATTAGATCTAAAAAAGACTTTCAAAGTTTTCCCTTTATTTAGGAAGTCAAAATATAATGTGGCAAAATATAAACAGCTTAGATGTGGTCTTTGACTACCTGAATGTCTTCAGACAAAGCCGAAGGGGGGAAAAGAAGAAAGGAGTGGAGAGAAAAGAACAGAGGGAGTGAGAAAACAAGAGTAAATATCAAAATAGTACAGAGATGGTTTTAAAATGAGCACTTAAAATTAGAGCCACACAATGTGTTAGCAAATGTATTAGAGTACAAGTTACTATTTTTTTGAAGTGGCCTTACTATTTATGATGTCCTCTTTTTAAACTATTTTTTGCTAATAACTATATTTCTAGGGACAAGGGAAATATTGGATACAATGATATAATGTAGTCATGCATAGAGGTATGCAGAATTCCGTACTGCTCACTCTCATCCGCTCGGCAATGGCCACAGCAAATGCCATAAGGCACTTCGAACATGAACGAACATCAAGGCTCAGCAGGTCTTACTAATCTTTCCTCATTGCTCCAAATCTATCTTTTAAAAATCCAGACTTTACTCTTTACAACTATTTTCACATGAATTTAATTTTAAGAACTAAAACATTATCCTAAAATATATTTCTAACTTGTTAATCACTGCTCTAAAAATTACTTCTCTGCGTATCTTCCACAAAACAAAAATCAAGATCATTTGTCCCTTCAGTTCAGAGGTCTGATTGTAGTTTTTTAGAACACAATTAAATTCACTCCATTTGTGATTTTTATGGAGTATGTGAAAGTCTGTCTAAAAGTTATCTAAACAAAGAGTCAAACATACACCCTCAGAGTTTCCATTGTTTGGAAGAAATTTTTAGGTTCTTGTGTGCCTGAGCTATAAAACCTTAGGAATAATACTCTGGTCTGGAACCCTCACTTTTGAAAGTTATCCGTGATTCCACATTTGACCCAGAACAAAGCAGCAATTTTTCTGAATCATCTCTGTGCCTTCGTGTCCAAAGTTCCCCAATACTTTGAGACCTCGGGGACAGGGTTTCAAATTGGATATAAGTCTCTTTTGCCAAATCCTCTTCCCAGAAGGATTCTGATTTACACTGCAGTTTGCAAACTTTGTACAACAGGAAAAAAATCAATGGCAAGACAACAACACAGGCAGTACCGCTCACTGCAATAAGGACAGGCCCGGAAGAATGACCTTCTTCAACTCTGTCAGTAGAAAAAGTGATGCACTGGTCTTTCTGGGGAGGCACTCCTTTTGGAGAGACACATGCTATGTATTGCCCACCCGGCTCCAAGCCCTCAATGGTTATTTGGTTGTTGCTGGAGTCTGCATTCAGCAGCAGCAGGTCCTCCTCGCCATGCTTGGAATACAACACGGTGACCTCAGGGTTATGCATGATGTTAACAGTGTTCCACATCAAGGTCACACTCTCTTTGGTCCCACTGACTGCTCTGAGATTTTCAACTGTGGCATTTGTCTCCATAGGACTTGCTTGATCCAATAATGCCAGCTCTTCTTTTTTACTTGCACTAGCTGGGGGAAGCTTACTTCCGTTCATCTCCACCTTTAAATTTCTTTTCCCATCTGGATGGAGCTGGAGTGGCTGCCGACTGACCATAGTGGTACTTGTTGAAATTCTAGTACTTAGAGTTGTAGTTGAAGAAATAGTGGAGGAAAAGAAAGGAGCTAAGGAGAAGGAAGCAGGAGAAGAAGGAGATGAAGTAGAAGTAGAAAGAAAAGTTGAAGAAGATGGGGAGAAAGAAGAGGAGGAAGAAAGCCAGGGAGATGGTGGAGAACCAGGTATGGACATAGACCTTCCAGATCCTGGCTGCACTTCTCGCTCAGGGTGACCTCCAGGTCTTCTTTCAGCAGTGTCTGGTGCTACAGTGATTGTGACAACACCAACCACTGTCACAGTAACCACAGCTTCTGATGTCCCAGCCAAATTTTTGGCCTTGCACTTGTAATCCCCAGCATCCTTGTAAGAAATGCCTGTCAAGCTTATTATGGACCATCTGACTCCTTCCCCTGGAGATTCCTGAATTACTGGAAGAAAAAAATATATAACTCTGTGAGGTGGCGGGAAGGAAAAACCAACATGCCAACTGAAAAATAAGCAACTATTTGGTTCTACAAGCATCCCTTTCCCATAAACCAAGAGGGAAATGGCACACCACAAGTTCCTGATGGCAGACAGTGGTTCTGTCATTGCCCACATGAAAGTCTAGGTCATGCCAGGTGCCCTGAGGACTATATGGGGAATTGTATTTTGAAAAGACATGAAGCTATGAACTGGGAGACTTGATTTTAGTAAACTTTTGTCCACTAAGTTGCATGTAACTCAGATAAGTCAATTAGTGTCTTTAGGCCTCTGTTTCTATACTTTTAAAACTAGGGGATAAGGCAAAAGTGATCTCAAAGATCCCTTCTAATTTTAATACACTGTGGTCCTATAAAATATTTATCACAAGACCTTGGTTAAATATTTCCCCAAATATTTCTTCATTATAATAAAATGCTATCTATCAACAGAGGGCACAGCAGGTCATTTTCTGGCCTGGAGAGGTCATAATTTCTATATTTAATCTTTCATTTTATATTTACTTTATATGAATTAATAAACCATGGATTCTTTTATTTGCAGAATAATATATGGTCTTGGAAAAGTTGGAATTTTACCTTCCTAAACACTAAAATGTAACATATGCCCATCCCATCTGGATTTCTGAAGCTTTCTGAAGAATAATAATACACGAAGCAGTGTCCTAGTTGCCACAAGTTTAACTCACTACTGCAAAGTAAGAACCATTTATGATCTATTTATAGGAATATTAGGCCTTGATTTTTTATTACATCAGATTTCATTATTTGAATTTTGATTTAATTTAATTTTAAAGAGTTTTAAGAATATATTGCTTTAGTCATCAGAATATCACTATTGAAACTAACGCCAAAGCACTGCCTTGGTTGCAGTAGGATCTGAAAAATCTATGACACCAGCATTTCTAAAATTGTACCTTTTGCTTCATAATAATGCTTGCATGTAATTATTTAAAGAATCATTTTAAAATGAGAAACTGGTATGAAAATCCCCTCTGCAGAAATTGTAATGGTTGTAGGATTTGAAGTGAGTGGATCCAAGAAGACACAGCAAGACAAGGGCCTTGTGGGCAATCACTCATGCACTGGATCATGTTGTGTTCTAAGAAAAAAATCAGATTCTCCAATTTCATCTATGCAATCAGTCAGATAAACAGGAAAATATTAAGCAATAAAATGACCTTTCAAATCCCTGTCACCTAACAATTTTAGCATATTTTAATAGAAGTAATCAGCCAATTGAAAATCTCCCCAATCCGTAAAATTAAATACAGGTCTTTGAAATCTCCTTGTTTTAACATAGGACTGAATTAAGAAAATACCTGTGTAATTAACTGGTGAGCTGTCAGGTCTGGTCCATGTGAGCTGTGGGGTGGGGTAGCCTGTGGCGTCACACCGCAGCAGGATGTTGCTGCCCAGAGCAGATGTGATTTGGGTGGCCGAGGCCATCACCGATGGCTTCAGGCACTGATCCAACACGGCCCGCTGAAATAAAACCCCTGCCAGGCTCTCGGGCTCACTGCAGACCATCAGTGGATCAAGGAGTACTATGGAAGGGTCAGCCACTTTGGACATTTCGATCACTTTGGAAATGTGACAGTCACAGAACCAAGGGTTGTCTTGCAGACCTAAACCAGAGGGAGGAAAAGGCTGATGAATTGATTCTCATGGCCTCCATTTATATTCCAGCTTCTTGGAGAAGCAGGTATCCGCACCATCTCCTGAAAAACAGAAGTACTCTCAGGAATGAAATGGAGTCACCTCTCTATCAGTTTTGCCCTGCAATTCAGCCACCAGAATGAACAAATCCTCTCAGTTCCTATTGTTAATGATCACAGCTAACGGTCATTGAGCACTGACTCGGTGCTTTGTTCTAAGCATTTACCTGTATTATCTCATTTAATCCCAACAACTTTATGAAGAGGAGAGTATTCTTATTCTCGCACTTTTTTTTAATCCTCAGCCAAAGATATCCTGATTGATTTTAGAGAAAGAGGAAGAGAGAAAGAGAGAAACATAGATATGAGAGAGAATCGTCAATTGGTTGCTTCTCATTTGCACCCAAACAGGGGATCAAACCCACAACCTAGACATGTGCCCTGCCTGGGACTTGAACCCACAACCATTTGGTGTAGGGGACAACATTCCAACCAACTGAACCACCTGGGCAGGACTATTTCCATTTATAAGGTAAGGAAGCTAAGGCACAGAGAAACCAAATAATTTGACCAAGGGCATATAGCTAATTAGCATCAAAGCCAACATTTGAATCCAAGTACCTCAGAATGCGATACAGTGATAGAGATATTTCTTGGGTGCTGTAAAGTACTTATACTATTATAGGTACTATAGGGTGCCCAGAGCACCTAACACAGCCTGCACTGTGTTGTGATTTTGTATGATCTGAAGATATTGAAGTAGTACAAGTTCTGTGTAGCAAAAGCATTGAGTGAGATGCAGGCAATGTGAGCAGATAAGATTGGAAAGATTGGCCGAGGTTAGAACATAGCTTGGCATGAATGTCATATGTGATAGCCATGGAGGTACATGTTCAACTTTCTCCTCCAGAGACGATCAGCAGCCAGGAGCATAGTTGGCTGACAGCCTCTAGTTGTAAGTGCCTTCAGGATCTGCCTCAGCTTTCAGAGTTCTTAACTGAAATGTTTTGGCCTAGTGTGAGCTTAAAGGAAAGTGAGGAAAATGCTACTGAAAACTAGAGGAAAGGGGACCCTTGTTATGGAACAGCAGAAAGTTTAGCAACACTGTGGTTAATATGGAAAATAGAAAACATACTCAATAAGACAAATGTTCTAGCTAAGGATATTGTCACAGAGTTCTGAACTGCTGCCTGGTGTCTTCTTGCTGCTCGTAATAACATATAAGCAGAGGTCCCCAGCTTTTTGGCACCAGGGACTGGTTTCATGGATGACAATTTTTCCACTGATGGTGGGGAGGAAGGAGGGTATGGGAGGGGGACGGTTTCAGGATGATTCAAGCACATTTCCTTCAAGCTCACCTCCTGCTGTGCAGCCCGGCTCCTAACAGGCCTGGAACGGGTCTGCAGCCTGGAGGCTGGGGACCCCTGAATTGTAAAGGACAGACAACAGCTCAAGAAAGATATGAAATATAAATATAAAATATTTTTATATATAAAAGAGCTAATATAAATATAAAAGAGCCCAAACCTGCTGGGTTCAATAATGAAACTGTTTCAGTATGGAGGCTCCTCAAAAAATTAAAAATGGAACTGCCTATGACCCAGAGTTTCCACTCCTTGGTACATCACTGGAGAAACCTGAAACACGAATGCGAAAGAATATATGCAGCTCTGTGTTCACTGCAGAACTATTTACAACAGCCAAGACACAGAAGCAGCCCACGTGCCCGCCAATAGAGCAGTGGATACAAAAGCTGTAGGTTAGCCCTGGCAGGTTGGCTTAGTTTGTTGGAGCATCATCCTACACACCAAGAAGGTTGCAGGTTTGATCCCCAGTTGGGACATGTATAGGAGGCAACTGATCGATGTTTCTCTCTCACATAGATGTTTCTCTTTCTCATTCTCTCCCCCTTCTTCTTTCTCTGAAATCAATAATAAAAAATATCCTCGGGTAAGGATTAAAAAGGAAAGATACTGTGAGATGTGTGTGTGCGTGTGTGTTTGTGTGTATGTGTGATGGAATATTACTCAGCCATAAAAAAGAATGAAATCTTACCATTTGCGAAAGCGTGGATGGTCCTGGAGGGTATTATGCTAAGTGAAATAAGTGAGACAGAGAAAGATAAATAGCATATGATTTCATTTATATGTGGAATCTAAAGAGCAAAATAAACTAACAAACAAAATAGAAACAGATTCATAGATATAGAGATCAGACTGATGGTTGACAGAGGCGAGGGCAGTTACAGGCTGAGTGAAAAAGATGAAGGGATTAGGAAGTACAAGTTGAAAGTCACAAAATAGTAGTTCTGGGGATGTAAAGCACAGCATAGAGAATATAGTCAATAACATCATAATAACTACATACAGCGCCAGGTGGGTACTGGAAATATCGGGGGAACACTTTGTAAAGTATATGATTGTCTAACCACCATGCTGCACACCTGAAACTAATACAAAATAATATTAAGTGTGAACTGTAATTGAAAAATAAAAAAGGAATAAAAGATTTTTTACTCCAAGACTTTCTAAAATTCCCAAATTAACAAAGAGTTTGAGAGTGAAACTCAAATCCAGGGTGGGTGGGAATATGAAAACACTTGCTAAGACCTCAGAAGGTTCTAAGACAGTGCTTCGGAGCCTTTAGTCAGACAAGTCTCTCTAAGGAACTTAGGGTGATATCCCAGAGCAGCCTCCCATAAATGCCAATGTTGAAAAGATGTACCTCAGAAAAATCTGTGGTTATGGCTTTTTACTAATGGAGTGGATTATACAGTGATTCCTAAGGAGAAAACACAGAACTGTAATTTAAAAAATTCTAAGAAGATTTAACTGTTCATCTTAAATTCCACATTTCTGTTTAGGCCTATTTTTATAGTAGCACTTCATGACTGGTTCAGATCTTTCCTGCCAGTATTGGTAAACATTTACTGCTTTTTTAAAACAAAATCTTCTATCTTAGAAATTCCTTTTCTTTCATGGCAAATTACTGTAGACTTCTTCCTCTTACATGAAATCCATGACCAGTTCCCTAATGTTGATTTGAATCCTATCCAACCTGCCAACAAACATCAAATTCATTCTGTAATAATTAATATGTGTAGAATACTTCATGCTTTCAAAGCACTTGTTATTCCAGACTTTTTCTTTGTCAGGTAGTAACAATACAAGTTGCCATTTATTGCCTCCTATGTTGCAAAGACTGTGCTTGTCAAGAATTGTAAAAGGTCTGAGTTTTGCCCTACTCTAGGTAACCAGTTCATCCCAGTTTGCTGATTTTTTAGACGTTGGCAGAAGACATAAGATTCCTGGTCAGGGAGGTAGGAGAGTTTAATACTCACAGCTCTGGAGGGAGACATTGTCTTTGTTACACTGGGCAGTAAGCATGCCTACCCTTTGCTCTGCAGGGGGATATACCTCTGCCTCCCAAAGCAGCTCTACACACAAACATCCTTGAAAAGACAGTTCAGAACAAAAAACAGTCAGAGCCTGCCTCTGCTCAGAAGACGTGCAGAGACATGAGAGATCACGGAAAATTGTCTCCCAAGAGCGCTAATCATACCAAAGGGTTTGTCCACCTCAATCCTGACAATAGCATGAGGTGGATAATATTAGTATCCACCTCACTTTAGAAAGGAGAAAACCAAGGCTCAGGAAGGTAAGGGATCTGCCCAAGGTCACACGAGAGGATGCCATCAGGATTTGAACCTCACTATCTTGCTCTTAAAGCTCTCATTCTCTTCCACTGTGTATGTCTTACACTGACCTCAGGGAGCTCATGTGACTTTTCCAACTTCACACCAAAGGACATTAAAGCACAAAGAGATTACTGTCTCAGCTTCGTGAGGAGTCCTACATCCGGTATGTTGTAGCCTCCTAATCTAATACTCCTTCTACCGTAAGTCATCTCTTCATCACCTAAATGCATCCACAGCCACGGGTGGCAGTGAGAAGAGCTGCTGTGCACAAAGAACAGAAGTCGAAGCAGCGGTGTCTGGAGCAGAAAGTCTTTACAGGGAAAAGGCGGAGAGCTGCAATCAACCTGAACAGTTTCACTGAGGCTTTGAAACTGTTATCACACTGTGTTAACAATGAAGCAAAATTCTTTTAAAAACTAATTAAACTTTTTATATCTAAAAGTTACGTACACCAGGAAAATATTTTTAAATCCCTCAAAACTAACCCGTGCATTTATTCCAGCTTTGACCCATCTAAGGTCAAAGGTACAACTTTTAAAACCTGGATAACAGTAACCTAAGTGCTGAACACATTCATCTAGTGTTTTTTTTTCTTCTGGGGACAAATGTACAAGAACTCTCTGAAGTTAAAATGTTACTTCTGCTGCATTCCTTCAAAGCAACATACCAACCGGAGTCTCAGTAATTTGCATTAATTATTTTATATGACTATTCTTACTGAGGGCCAGATGAACTTTGCCTTATCCCTTTTTTAAAAGGGTAATGTTGTCCATGTATCACAGCAGTAGGATTTACAGGGCTAATTTGGGGGGTGCGGGGGGAAGTCAGCAATAAATTCCTGTACAACAGTTATTCTGCAAACTAAAGCTTCCAAAGGTAAAGACCATGCCTTAGTCAGTTTTGCAGAGGCAATGGTGTTTAACAACTCAAGGGGAAAAGAAAATCTTTCTGTAAATGGTACTGGAATACCACACATTTGGTTTGAAGAAAGGAAACCTCAACCCCTACTTCACAATATACTCAAAACTTTTTTGAGTTGGATCATAGTCATAAGCATAAAAACTAAAGATAAAGCTTAAAGTTAAAACTATAAAGAGAGTAGAATACCTCTGTGACCTGTAGGTAGGTAAATATTTCTTACATGGGGCACAGGAAGCACTAACTTTAAAGAAAACAACTAAGTCAGATGTCATCAAAATTTAAAATTTCTTACCTAAGACAGCATGAAGAAAATGAATAGACAAGCCACAGACTTGAAGAAAATATTCAAAATGCATATAACAGACAATAGACTTGTTTTCAATAATAAAAAGATAAGCAATCTTGAAAAGTTATAAAGGAATATACCATGGCCAACTAGGCAATGAAACACAGCATCATGAGAGATAGATGTTCCTCAGCTTCGAGGGCGGTGAGACCTTGTTTAGACCCACGACAGGCCAAGAATGTTGTAAAAGTCAAAAAATGCATTTACACACCTGACCTCCCAAACATCATAGCCTAACCTAGCCCACCTGAAATGTGCTCAGAACACTTATGTTAGCCTACAGTTAATTATATTGTTTCACCCCAAGAGTAATTGCCTTTCTCTTCTTTTTGTTAAAATAATTTTTTTAACATTTTATTTATTTATCTTTAGAGGGGAAGGGAAGGAGAGAGAGAGAGGGAGAGAAATATCAATGTATGGTTGCCTCTCATGCGTCTGTTGCCGAGAACTGGCCTGCAACCCAGGCATGTGCCCTGACTGGGAATCAAACCGCGATCCTTTGGTTCACAGGCCCACGCTCCATCCACTGAGCTACACCAGCCAGGGCCCCTTCATCTTCTTATCACCAGAAGCAGGAGACACAGAGGGGCTTCCTGTAGACATGACAGGATGCAAAACCATAAAATAAAATATCCAAAAATCACTGGCAACACAGTACACTCTAGATGGTAGTCCCCAACCTTTTTGGCACCAAGGACTGGTTTTGTGGAAGACAGTTTTTCCATGGACAGGGGTGGGGGTGATAGTTTCAGGATGATTCAAACACATTAGATTCAAGCTCACCTCCTGCTGTGCAGCCCAGTGCCTAACAGGCCCTGGACCCACACCAGTCCTGGACCTGGAGGTTGGGGACCCCTGCCCTAAAGTATCAGTTGTCAACCCTCGTGATCCGTGGCTGACTGGGAGCTGAGGCTGCTGTCACTGTGCAGCACCCCAGGGAGTATCACTACACATGTCGCTAGCTTGGGAAATGATCAAAATTCAAAATTCGAAATACAGTTTCTACTCAATTTATATCACTTTTGCATCACGGTAAAGTTGAAAAACCATAAGCTGGATCACTGTACATCAGACCATCATAAGTCTGGCACAGGCTGTGGTCATCAGAGACATGCAAATTACATCACAGGGTGATACTGCTCCCCCACCCACTCCACCCCCAAATGGCTGAAAGAGAAAAAGACACCTGTACTGGTGAGGATATGGAGCAAGCAGACTGTTCTGCAGTGCTAGCGAGAGTGTAAAATAGTGCAGCCTCTTTAAAAACTAGCAGTTTCCTTTTTTTAAAAAAATAAGCAGTTTCTTTAAAAGTTATATATAGTTATTCTATGACCTAGCGATTTCAATCCTAAGAATTTGTCCAAGAGAAATGAAAATAAATGCTACAAAAGCTTTGCACAAGAATGTAAGTAGAAGCTTAATTCATAGGAGCTGAAAACTAGAAACAGCCCTGTGTCCCACAACAGGAGAAAGAATGAACAATTGGTACCTTCGTAAAACAGAACAGGACTCTGCAGTGAGGACCTCCCAGTACGCTGATGGGACCCAAAATTATAATGCTGAGAGAAAGAAGCCAGGCACAAGAGTGCCTCCTATATGACTCCATTTACATGAAATTCTAGGGCAGACAAAGTAAGCTAGAGGGATAGGAACAAAAACAGAGTTGGCTGGGTAGAGATTTACCGAGAAGGGGCGTGGGGGAACTTCCTGGGTGCTGGATTATTCTGCATCTTGGTGAGGGAGAAGTACACATTCATCATTGTTTACCAAATTATACACTTCAGACTCACTGTATGCAAATTATACCTCGATTCCTCAAAATTAAAAAAGAAAACTTTACTACTTGGCTATAAAAAAGAAGGAAATCTTACCCTTTGCAATTGCATGATGGACCTGGAGATCATTTTGCTAAGTGAAATAAGTCAGTCAGAGAAAGACAATTGCCATGTGATTTCACTTATATGTGAAATCTAATGAACAAAATAAACTAACAAACAAAATAGAAACAGACTCATAGATATAGGGAACAGACTGACAGCTGTCAGAGGGGAGGAGGCTTGGGGGACTTGATGAAAAAGGTGGAGAAATTAAGCAAAAAAGCCAAAAAACTCATAGATACAGGCAAGAGTATGAGGAGTATCAGAGGAAAAGAGGGATGGGGGAGGTGGAAGAGGCGATGGGGGGACAGATGGTGATGGAAAGAGACTTGACTTGGGGTGGTGAAAAAGTCCAGCTGTTGTTAATATAATGAGAACAGTTTGCAGAACATTGATGTAACCTGGCAGCCAAGGAGAGTGGACTGGAATGCACATGAGTGAACAATGATGACTTCACTGTACTAGTCAGTGGGGGTGGTAGATGTCATGTGTACTGAGTGAGCATGTGTACTGTGTGGCTGCCACATTCAAAATGAGCAAGTAGAAGAACATCAAATTTTGTGTTAAGCTTGAACATTCCTCCACAGAAACTATTCAGATGATTCAGAAGGCCACAGCTGTGGGCAACTGGTTATGGGCAGCTTCCTCATGACAACATACCTGCTCCTGCGTCATGTCTCATGCAGAGTTTTTTTGTGAAACATCAAATCACTCAGGTGACTCAGTTCCCCTTCAGGCCAGAGTTGGCACTCTGTGACTTCTGTTTTTTCCCAAAACTAAAATCACCTTTGAAAGGGAAGAGATTTCAGACCATTGATGAGTTACAGGAAAATATGACGGGGCACCTGAAGGTGACTGGGAGAACTGCGTGAGGTCCCAGGGTGCCTACATGGTAGAGGACTGAGGCGTCATTGTCCTATGTACAATGTTTCTTGAATCTTGTATCTTCTTCAATAAATGTCTCTATTTTTCATATGATATGGATGGATACTTTTTGGACAGACCTCATACAGATGATGTATTATAGAATTTACACCTGAAACCTATATGATTTTGTTATCCAATGTCACCCCAATAAGTTGAATACATACATACATACATACATAAAGAATAAAGGAACGAGGCCCTAGCTGGGGCTCTCAGTTGGAGCGTCAACTCAAAGTGCCCTGCTCAGGGCACAAAAAGAAATAATGAATGCATAAATAAGTGGAACAACAAATAGATCTTTCTCTCTTTCTTTCTCAAATCAATAATTTTTTTAAAAAGAGTAAAATAGTGATATCTCTGAAGATGGGCTGTGAATCGGAAGCTTGACTCTGTCTTGACTGTGAAAGAGGGTGGTGAGGATCAGGGACACAGCTTGTGGGGTTCTCCAGAAGGCTGAGGTAGCACCAGCTGTCCCCAGAATGACGCCCGGCTGGAGTAAGCCTGAGCTCTGTGGAACTTGTCTCCTCCATGCCTAGCAAAGGACAGGCATACCCACAGGGCTTGAGTAGTGCTTGTTGAATTAAATTAATGCCATTTTTGGAAATTCTTTGGAAGTACTCGGGCCGCTGCAGCCCTTCAGGCAAACTCCATTCTGAATAGAAGAACCCATGTTTACAACTGGACAATTTGAGTACCAGAAAAAAGCACCCAAAAGATATTTTATAACCTCTTTTACTGCAGGCTTTTTTCTCCAAGATAAACAGTGTTAGGCCTTATGGAGTCTGCCTGTGTAAATATTTGCTTGCTCTTGAAAAAGAGGCCATGGAAACACCTGTATTGCACATCAAAAATCTAATGTAGTTTCATAGTTAATTTAAATGTTTACTTGCTGGACACTACTTTATGTTTAATGGGTATATTAAAGTGCAATTTTATTAAGTTGGTATTTTTACTCATGTAGAAGAGAGAAGTAATGGAAAAGCTCCTCCCTAAATTTCTTTTAAATAAATAAATGATATAAAGAACTCAGTGTGGGCAGTGCGGGGAGGGCTGGGGCGGTGGGCTGGGATGGGAGTAAAAGACAGAAAACTGTACAAGAACAACAATTAAAATAAATTTTTTAAAAATGAAGAAAAAAAAAAAAGAACTCAGTGAAGAAATGCATGTGGAAGGAAAGTAAGCCTGGTATTATTACGTACCGACCTCGAACTACAGAGGACCGAGGAAGGGCACAGGTTCTGCTGCCTCACAGCCCATGCTCATCCCGGCTCCACCACTGCTGGGCCTGCGGCCTACCTCGTGCCCCATTTCCTCGTCTACAGAATGCGGATGAAATGGTCCTTGCGACAGTGTTAGTACGACACTGGAAGAAGATAGCCCTGTAAAGTCTAAGAGCTAGGCTTGGCCCTGAGTAAGCACTCCATCAATATTAGCCATTACAATTATTATTACAAATAGAAGCTCTATCTGCCAACCATAATAAACACAGGGAAAAAAAAATGAAATAAAAGCAGAATGCATCCCCGTACATGAGTAAATTCTCCAGGGCACCTGGGAACATTAATCGCTACGGTTAAACAGGGAGCTCTAGAAAATCTAGAACTGGTTTTCATCACTGTATTTTAATGGTGAACTTTAAAGACTCAAATATAATAACAAAAAAAGTCAAAGTAGAAAAGTCTTTCTTTGTAAGACATTGCCACCTCTATCAGAGCTGCTGTAGGTAGC
The DNA here is from genome assembly GCA_004027475.1 of Anoura caudifer. Lineage (NCBI taxonomy): Eukaryota > Metazoa > Chordata > Mammalia > Chiroptera > Phyllostomidae > Anoura > Anoura caudifer. Next base: position 125,588 of record PVKU01004372.1, on the reverse strand, counting down.
ATCTAGTTGCCTCTCACTCCAAAAAGGCTTATAATTCATTTCACTGGCAAGACACTCATTAGTTCTTTCACCCTTCTGAGAAGTACAACCTCTTCTGCAGCCCTGATGGACACACTTATGAGCTGACAGCACAGCTTTAATGGGCGAGCAACATTTTAGGAACTCAATCTCATTGATCAAAGCCTCAGGCTTGTGTCTCATACATGTGCAAGTATGAAAGGTCTCGCTGCCCACGGATGCCCCCGAAAAGGGCCTCAGTTCACTCATTTCAATCAGGCAACCACATTTCCTGGGCATTCACCATGCACAAAGCATCATGCAAAGCACTGTGAGAAGACACCAAAAAAGAAGGGAGAAACTTTACTGGAGGGAGTTTACATTTTAAGAACACAAGACAAATATACATAGAACGTAAACAGAGTCAAAATTGAAATATCCGAAACTAATCACAGCTAAACTGAGACCAAATCCATTAGGAGACCTATTTGGGGCCCGTAAAATAACTGGTGTCTTTGTTATTTCTTATTTGATTAAGAAAAGTTGGCAGCTATCCTCCCTAACGAATTAAACCACCGCAACCTTATAAAAATGTCAGTGGCCCTCTCCCACTCCTGAAGAGTCTGATGAAGGGCTGAAAGAGACTGAACAGCAGGTTGCGTGTGGCAGAGTAGGGAGCTCAGAGGAAGAACCAGGGAAGGTTGGTAGTTTTGTCGCTCATCTTCAGGCTCTCTAATGGCAGCATTAGTCTCTCAGTTTTGGAGGCAAACTTCCCTCACCCCTCGCAGCACACACGCACACACACAGAACCATCATATCTTATACCGGGTAGATGGGTAAATTGACCTAAGTCAACTGATAAAGTGCTATTCCACCAAAAGTGCAAGTATAGAGTAAGAAACCAAATTCAATGAATATGAAAAGACTGAACAACTGAAGGTATGCTGAGCAAATTTTCTGGATCTGAGAGGGGCAGAGGCTTGTGAGCTCACCTAGAATAATTCTTCTTGGTGAAAGGTCCAGGCTTCTTGGCAATGTTGTAAGCACCTGGGGCCAGCTCTCCAGGAATTCTGGAGGCAGTGTGGTTAGTCTGTTGCTTGATAAATCCAAGTAGGTGAGATTCTTCAGGTACCTGACTGCCTCGTTTGGCACACTGCTTATTCTGTTGTTGTGCAAACCCAGGGTCCTCAGACGGGGCATGTCCAGCAGAGATGCCCAAGGGAAAGCGTCTAGAGCATTCCCATCCAGGCGCAGCTCATGCAGCTGCCTGAGGTTGTAAAAGCTGCTGGCCTCAAGGCTGGTGATGGAATTGTAGGTCACCCAGAGGTACCGGAGCCCCACCAGGTAGTAGAAGGCCTCAGCAGGAATGCTGCGGACGACGGTCTTCTCTATGCGAAGCTTCACAGTGTCCACGGGGACATTCGTAGGGACCTTGGTCATATCCAGGTCATTACATAGCACTGACCTAGTGTTATGACAAGAACAGTGAAAGGGAATCTTTGTGAGATGCATTTGTAAAAAACAATACTTATTGAAACATTCCTTACTGGTTTTCACAAAGTATCAACTCAGCCTGGCTGACCTATTCATTAATAATCTGTCATCATCATCATCTAGGTTGACCATATGAAATGGCCATTTTTTTCAGGTTAAAAATGATCAGATATAAGCAGTTTCATGTGGTTCAGCCTAATAGTGATGGAGTTCTTTATATGTCAGGCCTGTGCAACACACCTCACATCTATTACGTTATTCCATTGTCACAGCAGCCATAGGAAGTCAATACTGGGTAACAGGTAAAGTCACCAGCCCTGAATTCAGGCTGATCTTAGCTCAGATTTAAGCTCTGCCACCTCCTTTGTGGCAGGGCCAACCCTCACCAATTGCTCAACTTCATCTTCCCTTATAGCACTGGTAGGATGGTTCATTGAAACAGATGCACAGTTTTACACCTTCTGCAGATGTCATAGACACTCAATGGGTTCATGCTATTTTTGTCATCAATCTTATTTTTACAGCTAAAATAACTGAGGCCTGCCAACATTAGATAATTTCCCAAGGTCACATAGCCAGTGGGTTACACAGCCACCCTCCAAACCCACGTGTGTCCAACTCCAAAGGGCGCAGTTAACCTCTTCACAAAATGGCCCATTTTAAAAGAATCCCCTGTTGAAGTTACAGATATTTTTTAAGGAAGGAAGGAGCAAGTGTTCACACTAGATGGTCAAAGGTGAGGTCTATTTTAACAATGTGACTTGTAGCCAAGGAATAAACCAGAAACAGCAAGTTTATTCCTTTTACTACTCACTAACTTCAGTGACCTTGAGCAAGTCACGTTGTGATCTCGCTTAGTGGCACATGCAAATCATGCATTGGAAAACAAGCCTGTCCGATATGTGAGTGTCAAGTATGAAGAATCAGAGAATTTAGATGCCTTATAACTTGGGAAAAGATCAGTTTATCTCACATTGTATGCTCATTCCCACTGCATTGCTCAAAATGAACAATGAAACTTTGGTTCTGCAAAGCATGATCCAAATTACAATACATTTACACATGTGGTAAATAGTAACAACAAAACAACCATTTGATGAAACAGATCACATTAAATCAGTGAACTCTGAAAGCCAGCCTGTGTCATAAAGAGAGGTAAAAGGGCATGAAGCAGATGTATTGCTAGCATCTGCTGTCTGTAACCTTAGGAGAAGATCATACAGAAGTACTGCATTTCTCAGGATACCTCCTGCTCTTCATCTCTATTCCCCATCATAAATTTCAGGGCTACTTTAGACCAGAATGATCCAGTTTCTACTCCTTAAGTTAGCATTCCAGGGTCATGGGAAAAAGTCTGGATCGGAAGCTGAAAGACCCAGTGTCTTTTATCGGCCAGTCACTGTATCAATTCATACTGTGACCTTGGACAAGGCACTGAGCCTCTGTATGGTTTCATTTCTTCATTTGTAAAATAACAGCAGTAGAACTCGATTACCTCCAGAGCTCTTGCCAAGAGTAATACACTGTATTTTCATAAAATCCGTGAATAGTGGTACCACCAAGGAGAGGAAACATTTCTGTGATTGTTTCTCAAAAGTACCCTGACCTGACGCATTAACTGCTAACATGTCTTTTGCCAAGTAGGTATTTAATTTGTTAAATTCTTCTCACTGTCCTAAACCACCTAGCGAATTTCTCAAAAAGATACTAAGAGTTGGTTAAGTAAAGTTAATAGAATAACAAGACAAACTACTCAATAACATGTTTTAACTTTTATTAATTTGTTTAAAGTTATATAACATAAATTGAGTCACTCTTTTCGACAAATTATTTTTTAAGAAGCTCACCGTTCAAATAACCTCTAAAGTCACAAAACCAACAACTGAGTCATAAAAAAATCTGATTTTGTCATTAAATATTCTCTCCAAAATATCATGATCTATCATGTTTAGCTAACCAGAGTTCCATTTTGCATGTAATTTCTATATTGAAGGACTTATGTATAAGTATACAATCATTCTCACTTCACAGGTGGATGTTAAAGCAGCTGAGAGGTTCAATAACCTCAGTGAGGGCCTCTAGTGTCTGCAGGGACAGGGCTGATCCACATCTTTCAGACCTCTTTTCTTTGTAAATTCCAGTATCTTAAAACGAAAATTTCTAATTACGAACACCTGTAATTTCACTCTTGTGATCTTCCCTCCTGCTTTCTGAAGTCTATCCAGTTGCCATGAATAACCCTCAAATGAAATGGAAAACCTGGGAAGCAAATGATCTGGGCATGTCTAGCAGCTGCTGATCGGCCCTGCTTTCTATAATCAGGCTGAGCTGGCCACACACATGTCAACTTGACCTCCTGGAAGGACCATTTTGTGAACACAAGGGCAATGAACATTTTTGTAACTCAGAATGTGTTTGAGAGTCTCAAATGATTTGAGGGGCTTTTAAGAGCTGAACTGCCCAAGATGAAAACAATGGAGCTGACACCCAGTATTAATATAATTAAGTTAAATCTTATGTCAATTAAACCTTCTCTCCTCTGATTTCTGATCGACAGTTTGCTTTCAGAATAAAGCTGCTGGCAGAGTCCTTTTTCTCAGAATCATTAGAGCACTTAGTAGCAAGGAGAGAAGCATACCTTGATCCCACATCATCGGTGCTGCTGTGAAAACCGCAGGTGCACTGTGAAGGACACGAACAGCTCACTTCTTCCAAAAAGCTAAGCACCATGCCCAGACAGGCTAAGAGATGCATTGCTGCTTTTAGAGGTTATTTGAACAAAAGGTAAAAACAAATCCTAAGCATTTAGAAACTAGTGTGCCTGGAATGCAAACAGCCATTTAGTAAGCGCAGATTACGCAGGATTAGCTGGGATCTGTAGTTACTTAACCTTCAAGTGTATCTTGCAGGGATCAATCTTCCTAGCCTTTGAATATGGTTTCAGCAAAGTAACACATTTTAGGGAAAATGAAAATCAAACACATGTCAAGACAATTTCAATAGTTGCCCATATCTAGATTTGCAAGGAAATGCCCATTAAATTCTTTTCGTATGGATGTAATTGTTACTACACTTTGAAGCCATACTTAATGTTAAAAATAATCCAATTCTTAGCAGATAATAGAAAATAACTGCAGACTACTTACATTATAATATTATAAATTTTATTTTGTGCATTTGATTTTTTATCAGTATATATAACAATCAGTTTTACAAAATTTAGCTTTAAGAATAGAAGCACATGATATAAAATTGATTTAGAATAGAGTTATCATTATTGCCACATATTGGCATTCTCCAAAAACAAACTAGACAAAGTCCCTAGCTAGGAGCATCCAACAACTCACTTCACTAATTATTTATTAAAGAGTGTTAACTATATTATTATTATAGTTATATCCTGCTCAGGCAAGATCCCAAGTCATTGACACAGTGCAATGCATGCCATAACAGAGAGAAAGAGAAGAGGCCTAATTTCATGTGTCTGGATTCATCAAAGGAGATGAACAGTAAGTTTACATATAGGAAATAAAGAAACATTCCCTATGGTAGCCAATGCACAAACAGAAGAACTATAAACTGCACTTGAGGAATTCAATCTATGAGGATAATAATCTACGTGTCTGCATTTGATCTAAAGGGGCTCATATTTTAAATAAAGTTAAAACATTGCAAAAAAGTAAATAAAATGTTTTGATAACTTGTATTTTCTCCTTTTTTTCAGATTCTTCCAGAAGTCAATGGGTTTTGAGGTACATCCATCGGCAAAAAATTTGTCACAGGCATAGCTTCATGGGTTTGACATTTGAACATGGCAAAGATTGCCCTCCGAAACCTACAATAAAAAGGGAAAATCTGGCACTATCCTATAATGACTCAGAATTTTAAAACATGTTCACATATGGTTAAGATATCACTATCGCCAGTTGACATTTCCAGATAAGTTTTTGCCTCCAACTTTCTCTCCTCTTGAGAACCTTTATAATGAAGAAAGTATGTGATATAGTTGAAGACCAATTTTGCGTCATTAGTTATACATATCGGAGACATTTAATAAAAATCAATAATTATGTGTTTAAATGACACTTCTAATGTCAGCTGCAATCATTTATTTATTTGAACAAGGGATATGCATTTCATGCATCTGTTCCTCTGAGCAAAGGCCAGTTGAAATTAAGGGGAGCTTGAGAATGATTATCTTTCCAAAAGAACTATCAACAGACTGAATTTAAAATGTATTTTTTACTCTTCTTATGTGGTCTGTTTGGCCTTAAAAGTTTTTGTATTTCCTCACATTGCTATAACTAAAGCTGCTCTCCAAATACGTGCACACTTGCACAGGTGTAATAAAAGCAGCATTGACATTCCAGGATCAAATTACTTGACCTGTACTAAGATTTAAGCTCAGTAGATTGGTTCATTCCATATTTCCGAAGCAAAAGAAAATGAAATAATCCAAGTTTCACTGAGAAGGAAGAAACAAAAGGGGTGGGTTTCTTTCTCCATCGTCCTAAACAACTACCCTCTCCTGAAGCCTGGGATTTTTCTCTTGCATCTGAATGGCATGTCTTCTTTCTAGTAAATACACAACTATGCTCCCCATTTAGGGAGCCCAACATTGCCTTGCCTTGTCCATTACCTGGTAATAGAACTACTCTTTCCTTTGAAATACCAGTTCCACATATTCTTCGGTGGGGTAACCAAAAGAACTAAGCTGAGCCTCCCAACAACCGTCCAGGAGATTCTCTGCCAGAGAGTCATCTGAGATGAAACTTGAATTCAGGGCCGCTGAGCTAGTAGAACTTGGGTTCGAGGTTGCCTGTGATCGTCTTGCCTCCCTGTGGGAAGAGCCTGTCACAGAACTGGAGCTCTAGACACGTAAGGTTCTCCAGTTGCATGAGTCAAATAACTTACGAGCTAGTTCAAAGTGAGTTTCTGTCACTTATCTCCCCAGAAGCCTTAGAACATTATCTGTGGTCTTTTTAAACATTCTTCCTGTACCCATTATTTTGTTTAGAAGCATTTTAGATGTTACTTACTTTTTATTAGCAACCACGTAAATACAGGGATTGTAGAATGTAGAAGATTTCGCAAACAGTGGAGCAATGATGGCCATCGAAGGAGGGATCCTCTTTGGGTCACCAAAAGAAGCCCATAAGCACACGACTGAATAAGGGGACCATGCCACCAGAAATGTAAGTATCATTATCACAGACATCTGTAAAAGAAATCAGTGTTTGCCCAACCCAATATCTAAATAACAAACATATCTAAAAGAGTGTAAAAATGATCTAGATTGGAATTTGAATAAATTTATGTTGTTGACAGCATAAAGGAAAAACTGATTTTACCCCTCATTGTTCTTTGCTGATGTGCAAAAAAAGAAGTCGTCTGTGATAGCAAGAGTTTGTGAAATGGATGCAATGTGACACAAACGTCGAGAGTGCCTCCTCTCTTTTGGTGTACCAGGGAAGAGTGCAAATGCTGGCCTTGATGAAAAGCAGATATGTACCCACTCATAACTCATTTCTAGTAATTGTGATATGAATGCCTGGCATACGCAGACTAATCCATTGCACACAGCTCAGAAAGCCTCAGGAACTAGGGGTGACTAGCTCTGAATGTGGGGCTGCCCATGGAACTTAAAAGAGAACTCACTGAAATCTTCAAAAAGAAGCAGTTAGAATTCTGAATTCCCTCGGCATGCAGCCAGGCAGCTGTCTCCATCCTCTCCCCAGAAGCACCCAGAAGGTCAGTGTAAAAGGGGGGAAGCAGGAAAACTCAGGACTGGGGGACACTGGGCTCAGCTAAGAGTAGAGCACTGCACTGGAAGGAGGGGTGCTGCATGCTGTCCCCCGCCCCGCTCCGACTCATAGCACACAGGCAGGCAGACTTGCACCTCCCTCCCAGGCACTGGAAAGAATCCTGTCCTTGGAAACTGACCAGCCCAGAAGAAAAGACCTGGAGATGCAGATTGTCAGAAAGCCCCCCAAAGAAACATTCCAACCACAGAGCCCATCTGAGGCTTATAGTCAGCATTTTAGTGCCGCACTTAGTACTCAGGACAGTCGCTGACCACCAGACACCGAGGAAACACGCAAACTGACAGGCAGAGACCAAAACGGCTCAGAAACTCAAGAGAAACAAACAGTATGTGAGGAACACAAGGAAAATATATACAGAAGATAAAAAAAAAAAAGAGGAGGCCATTAAAAAGGAGCATAGAGTGTAAAATAATTCTTTTATCTATAACAATGGTTTTGGTCCTGTATAGGACAGCAGAATTTTTAAATGCAATAGAAAGGGTAAGGTAAACGAGGTGAGTCACGCAAGTGCAGGGTCAGATCCCGTCTTTATTTAAAATTTATATTGTGTTCAATATGAGTTTTTGCATTAACTTTGATTTTTAACAATACTGCATTAGCTGCTTTTTTTAGTTACTGAGTTTCTTGGTGCCTACTTAAATTTTGTATCCAAGGCTTGAGCCTCACTCTCCCTACCCAATCCCAGACCTGGACAAGTTTGAAGAAATCTCTCAGAAAGTAGCAATAAAAATAAACAAACAAACAGAAAACAAACAAACAAGCAAACAAACCCCCAAATAGGTACAGCATAAAAGAGAAAAATGTTTTAAAGTTAGAAGATAAATCCAGCAGATTAAATATCCAAATAAAAGGCGTTCCAGGAAAAGAGAACAGAGAAAACGAAGCAGGTGGGAGATCACCAGAGAAATGAGGTAAGAACTCTCCCAAAGCAGGGGCCCTGGGTCTTCCCAGAGCAGGCGCTTTTCAAAGCCCAGCAAATGGGTGAATGAAGAGCCACACTAAGGCACATCAGTATGAAAGTGCAGAAAACCAGAACCTACCAGCCTCTAGAGATAACACACAGATTGCGACAAAGAGTCAGTCACCAGCATGCTGTGAGCCTTCTCAAGAGCAACACCAGAAGCTGGGAGACTACAGGGCATGCCTTCAAAGTTATTGGAAAATCATCTGTCTACTTAGAACTTTATACCAGGCAAACAGTCGATCCATTATGATAGTAGAATTTTCAAACATTTTCAGGTGTGCAAAATCTTTAAAACTTTACCTCCTGATAGCTTTGTCAGGAATCTTCTTGAGAATGCGTTCCACCAAATGAGAAGGAGTAACCAAGAAAAAGGAAGACATGCAACCCAGAAAACAGGCAATCTGACCCAGGAGAGAGGTTGCTGGCTTTCTGGACTGTGGTTTTAGAAAACAGCCAGTGTAGAGCAGGGCAAGAGGCCCAGGGGTGCCGGGAAGCAGCGTTCTAAGAAAAGGATGAAGTCTCTGATGCCTTTGAAAGTATCGAGAGGAAACTGGTGCTGCTGGTGGAGAGATTAGAGATTAGTGACAGGTACAAAGGGAGTAAATGAATGAACAAAGGGAGAGAGAAGAAGGGAGGAAGAGGAAGAAAGAAAAAAAATAAACAAATCATTAACTCTATGGGAAAAAAGTTTTCTAAAAAATGAATCAGGGTGGTCACTTCATAAATAATGTGAATGTCTAATCACTGGCTTGAACACCTGAAACTAATACCACGTTGTACATGAACTGTAATTGAAAAGTTTAAAAAATCATTTAAAACAAATACAAATCATTAACCCCTACAGAAATCTGCAATAAATAAAATTTAGGTACTCACAATAATGTAAAACTGACTCTTCATCTAACCAAACAAGATGAGGAGAGAGAAAGGTTGGTGAGGAGGAGTAGAAAAGGTTGGTGGCATAAGAGAAACAAATTCTCATTGTCCACAGTGAGAAATCAAGAGGTAAGGGCAAACAAAAATATCCAAAATAGCAGATTTGCATTGTTTAGAAATATAGAGGCAAACGCCAGATGAAAGAGCCAGAGAGTAAGAATTGCGGGAGTGGGGAGAGGTGACTGCAGGGGCTGGGGGACTACAGACGTGTAAAAGCCTGACTACTAAGTATTTTAAGGATGTGAGCGCCTTACCTTTGTTACAGCTACCTGGTCCGACCAGTCTCTGCTGAGGAAGTCAGTGCAGTTTCTAGCAGTGCGACATGTAATGGATTGAGCGACATGGTAATAGCAGTAGGACATCACTGTCAAGGGCACGAGAAAATTTATTGTAATGGCTGTCATCGTGAAAGACACAAAAGATCTGAAAGTAAGAAAAGCGAGTCATTAAACCACTGCTTGTTTAATGTATTAAATCAAGGAGGGGGAGCAGGATTATTATTGGAAACAAATACTGGCACTGTCCAGCAGCCATTGATTTATGCAATGGCTTAAGGAAGTGTAATTGACTCTCAGTCCATTTCGATTAGGGGCTGGCAAACTATGGCCTCTGGGCCACAGCCAGCCCGTCATCTAGATTGTAAATAAAGTTTTGTTGGACCCACATTCTGACAGAGGTGTCCAAAATCTTGGTATCTCTGGGCCACACTGGAAGAAGACGAGTTGTTGTAGGCCACACAGTAAATACACAAACACTAATGAAAACTGATGAGCAAAAAAAATGTTTTAAGTAAGTTTATGATTTTGTGCTGGGCAGCATTCATGGCCATCCTGGGCCGCAAGAAGCCCATTATGCAAGTTGGACACCCCTTTAGATACCATCCGTAGCTGCTTTCACAGGCAGAGTTGATGTTGTAATAGGCATAGTCTTGCCTGTAAAAACTTAAAATATGTACTTGTCCACCCTTTACACAAAAGGTTTTAGAGTTAGAAACTTTGTTTTTCTGAGTAAGCTTTCATTTTCTTTAGCAAACTAAATTACCCTCTTTTCCTTGGTAAATACAGAAAAGCATCACTAGCAAGAAAATCCTTGCAGGGATGGTGCTTTTGCTGCATAATTCTCAGAAGTTGCTTTATCACCGGATTATTTTGAAAAGATGGGAAGGAGCCAGCCTTGGCTTTTGCCCGAGCTGCGTGCTGTCTAGCAATACGAACACTCCTTATCCCTCTCAGATTCTCCCTCTGAGATGCAGATGCCAAATGGTGCCCTGTATCTCCTTTGCTTCCAGAGGATAGAGATGAAGGGACAGGTTAAGCAGGGCAAGAGGAGTCAGACAACCTTTACTTGCAAACAAGCATAATTCAATGCTGGAATCACATCACCCCTACCAAGGAAGCTCTTCAACACACTTACGGAAAAAATTTGATGTGAGTTTAAATTTGAAGTGGTGAGAACATGTCTATATCAGAAGCATTTGATTATCAAGTGTAAAAGTATCCCTTACACATCATTTTTCCGCCAGTTTATGGTACAGGTAGCACCTGTAGGATCGGGGGCATAACTAGCCCACCCTATGATAGGCATCAAAGCCCAGAAGAAGCCATTGACCCAGGCCCCCAGGATCATGTTGAGGTAAGTGTGTGTGGCCATTCTTCTTCCTGTTAACAAACATATGAGATAGTTACATCATTTGCCAGTAATGCAATTCATATCTTCACTTTGTTTTAAATGATTATTTAAAAATCGTTCTCAAGTAGATTGTTTATAGAGCACCTTAGCTCATTCAAAGCCTATGCACAGCCCTGGCTGGTGTGGCTCAGTGGATTCAGTGCCAGCCTGCGAACCAATGTGTCACAGGTTCGATTCCCAGTCAGGACACATACCTGGGTTGCAGGCCAGGTCCCACGTAGAGGGTGCACAAGAGGCAACCACACATTAATGTTTCTCTCCCTCTCTTTCTCCCTCCCTTCCCCTCTCTGAAAATAAATAAATAAAATCTTCAAATAAAAAAAGCCTATACACAAGAATAAACAGATCACCCAGAGGATAATCTGAGAGAAGCACTTTCCAGACCTAAGGAAATAGCATCTACAAAGTCCCAAAATTGGGAAAAGTGTTGGCCAGGACCCCAAAGTGAGGGGGCCCTTGTCAAAGCTAAAAAAGTAGCTGGACTTTGGAGCCTCTTAGGAAATTTGGATTTTATTCTAAGTATAATAGAAAGTCATCTAAATTTTTGAATGAAGATCATTGGAGAAATGAAGCTGACCAGAGTTGCAGCCATTACATTCACATTTAAAGTGGCTGTGTGTCAAGTGGCACTTAGGCAAGAAATGGATTCATTGAGAAAGCTCAGAAAAGCACTGCACCTGCATCAGGTCGGCAAATGGTCAGGTATCGATCCATGGCCACAACCGTGAGTAATCCGATACTTGCCATTCCGAAAAAGATATTCAAGCCAGCATAAATCTGAAAACCAAAATTGCACAGAATCCACCATTCTACACATCTTCCAAGAGACATTTACATTTTTATCCCATTGCAAGAATATATTTTAAATACATTAAATGTTTTTTATTATACTAATTTTTTTATTAAACCATTTATTATTATTTTTCTATTACAATTGTCCCAGTTTTTCCCCCTTTGCCCTCCTCCACCCATTCCAGCCCCCTCCCCCAATCCCACCATCAATCCCCACACTGCTGCCCCTGTCCATGGGCCATTCATACATGTGCTTTGTCTGGTCCCTCCCCTTCTTTCCACCATCACCCACCCACCCCCTCTGCTCTGTTGTACTGATTTTAAAATACATCTTCCATTGTCAAATTGCAACTGGTTTAAAAAAGGTATTTATGAAAATTGTTTTGAGACTTCATTAATTAAAATAATTTTTTTTAACATTTAAAGAAAAATAAAACTTCTATACAACATACTCTAGAGTGCAAAGTCAAACCATAAATTAGGTACAATGCATGTAACCAACAAAAGATTAGTGTTCAGAGGGTAGACAACTTAATAATGGGAAAACACAACCAGAAAAGTAGCCTATTCATATAAGGGGAAATCTGAATGTTTATGGCATAAAACATATGTATACCACATTACCTATTCAAAGAAGTGAAAATTATAAATAGACACCATAATATACCTATCAAAATGATAAAAAAATTAAAGTCTGGAAATCCAAAGCCCTGGGGAGAATGTGAAGTAATAGAAGCTCTTATAAATGGTATCACCATTTTGGAGAGCAATTTGGCCATATCTGATAAGTTTGAAGATGAACATTTTCTACAACACAACCACCCTCCCCTAAGCAATGTGTCTAAAGAAACTCTCATGTATTGTAGGAGGCGTGTGTAAGAACATTCACTGAAGCCTTTTTTTAATGGGAGAAAAGTATTGGGAAGAAATGCTCAATAACAGAAAAATGAGTAAGTATGTTGGGGTATGTTCATGAAATTAATGACTTACAGCTACATGCATCAACATGGCTCAACCTGAAAACCACTGAATAACAAAAGTTGTATAAGCAGACAATATATTATTTACATAAAATTTAAAACATTCAAGCAGTATTTAGTTTATGTACATGTAAATGTACATAAACATTTTCTATCTTATGTAGTAAGATAGAAAAACATTCATGGGAGAAAAGGGAATAAGATTGGAATGGTATGCACTGAATTTCAACATCATCTGTAAAGTTTTATGTCTTTAAAGAGAAAAACAACCTGTAGTACATGTTGAAAAGCATTAAGATTTGATAAAATTGGTTGGTGCATACATGGGTATTCATTTTCTCTATTAGTCTCATTTTACTCTTTACAGTCTTATAGTTAATATGGTAAACTTCTAAAAAATCAGGCCAAGAGTCTTATTTGCCTACTATCTTAATGAAAATTAATATTAATTTATTTTCTTGTCAGCAAAAATAATAGTAGATATATTTAACAGCAATTCTCATGGGAGACTTCCCATACCCCCCCCCCCAAAAAAAAAGATCAATAATGCGGTAGACAGCTTAACTATCTTATTTAGATATTATGATATATCATTAATATTTATTGTTTCAAATAAAAGCACGGTATTTCTTTTTTGATGTGCAAGTTTTCACTTGACTATGCAAGTATTTGCTTTTGTTCTTTAGTTGAATGTTAATTTTTAATTTTTTTCCTTTGGGTTGGGGAAATTTTAAAAATATATAAATATGCCTAGTAATTTCATTTCTCATATTAAAGAATATATTTCCCAGTCACTCCTGAAACTGTTTTTAATAAGAGCACCATAACTATTATCTTATATGATCTTATTTGATTAAAACCATGGGATTTTTTTAGACATTTAAATTTCTATTTCTTTAATCTACTTTATTTACATTTCATTCCAGAGATCTCCAATACCTGACACCCTGCATATCCAAATTTCCAACTTCCATGCAGATCAGAAGCAGCAGACATGGGATAGCCAATGCTGCTGACCCCTATGTCTGTGACAGCCAGGTTAATGATAACTGCGCCTGTGGGTGTCCGAAGCTCTTTGAACTTGATGAAGATGCCGAGAACTATGATGTTGCCAAGAATACTTATCGTGCCTGAGAACATACACAAAAATATTATATACTGTTTATTTTATGTTTAAAAATGTTTAAAAGTAGTATGAAAATTAAATTTTGAAGCCCCTTTTATGTATATGTATATGCATATGCATATATATATTCATTGCAGCATTATTTACAATAGCCAAGGTATGGAAACAACCTAAGTGTCCATCAGAAGGTGAATGGATAAATAAGAAATGATGCATATACACAATGGAATATGAATATGAATCAGCCATAAAAGAATGAAATCTTACCATTTGCAACAACATGGATGGACCTACAGGGTATTAAACTGAGTGAAATAAGTCAGACAGAGAAAGACAAATACCTCATGATTTCACTTATTATGAAGAATCAAAAAAAATGAACAAAACAAATAAACTCATGGATACAGAGAACATTTGATGGTTGCTGTATGGAAGGGGGTTTGGGGAATGAGTAAAAAGGGGGGAAGGATGTAGAAGTACAAACTGGCAGTTGTAAAATAGTCATAGGGATGTAAAGTATAGCATAAGGGTGTTGTTAGATGGGTACTAGATTTATAGGGGTGATCACTTTCTAGGTTATATAAAAATCTAATCACCATACTGTATACTGAAACTAATACAATATTGTATGTTAACTGAATTTGAAAAATAAAAAAATTATATTTAAAAAAAGCCCCACATAAACAACTTTCTAAGAAACAGTGCCTACCCTTTCCACATGAAGCACACTCTGACGTGTGATAGGGTAGCTCATGTTTTCATGCTGAGCACATTAAGATGTTTAATGACAACTGGGGGAATTTGAATCTGACTGGGTTTTAGATGATATTAAGAAATTATTGTTGTCTTTGTTAGGTGTAATAATGATATTGTGGTTATATAGGGAAATATCTTTATATTTTAGAGATATTATATTGAAATTTTTGAACGCAGGATGACATGATAATTTACTTTAAAATATGAAAACTTCAAGTGGATTGTTAAATCTAAGTAATGGACACAACACACCTGCTATGTGGCTTTTTTAAAAGTTGGCAATACCAAGAGCTCTTGAGGATGCAGAGTAATTCAAGCTGTCATATATTGCTGGTGGGAATACCAGCTGGTACAGGCACTCTGGAAAACACTTGGCAGTTTCCCATAAAGTTAAGCATGCCATTACCATATGACCCAACAATCCCATTCCTAGGTATATACTCAGATGAGTGTAAGGCCCTACCATCTTGAGTGTAACAGACATTGTCTGATCTTGGAAGCTAAGCAGGGGCGGCCTTGGTTAGTACTTGGATGGGATTCCACCTGGGAATACTGTGTACTCTATGCTTTTTTATACAGATATGGAAGTAGCCCAAGTGTCCATCAGTAGATGAGTGGATGAAAGAACTATGGGACATGTACACAATGGAATACTACTTGGCCATAAAAAAGACAAATATCATATGATTTCACTTATATGTGGAATCTAATGAACAAACTGAACAGGCAAAATAGAGACAGACTCATAGATAGAGAACAGGCTGGCAGCTAATGGGGAGGAGGTTAGGGGGTGGAGCAAAGAGGAAAAAGGACTCCTGGACATGGACAACAGTGTGGTGATTGCAGTGGGGAGGGGGATATAAGGGGGCTAAAAAGTAATGGGAAAAATAAAAAAATAACCAAGCAGTACAAAAAAAAAGATAAATGAGAACATACATCCACATGAAAATTTGATAGTGCACATGGATGTTCACAGAAGCTCTATTCATGATGGCCAGCAAGTTGAAATAATCTAAACGTCTGTGAATGGACAAGTGCATTTGAAAAAGGGGGTACAAAGAATAATACTCAGCAATAAAAAGGAATAAACCATTATAAATCTAACAGCATTTGTTAAATCTCTAATGCATATGTTGCACTGAAGAAGCCACACCCAAACGTTGCATGCTCTTTGATTCCTAGGGCGAGGAGAAGCAGGGCGAGGCAAGGTGGGTGGGCAGAGCAGTGCCCTGCAGAGTCAGACCTGAGAGCGCTGCCTCCTTACATCTCATGCCATACGCACATCACGTGCCTCACGCTAGTCCTGGGCCTGCTGATTCCATCTACATGACACTCTGGAAGAGGCAAAAAGAAGAAAGTAATAGGAAGCAGATGAATGCTTGCCAGGGACTGGGGTGGCGAAAGGGTTCACAACACAGCAGAAGAATGAGGAAATTTGGGGGCAAGGGGGTGACAGAACGTCACCTGATTGTGGTAGCGGTAACATGACTATGTGTTTGTCTAATCACAGGGACGCACAAAAAGGGGTGAACTTTAGTCCATATAAACTTTAAAAGTGAAGAAAAAGCAAAAAGTATATATCCAGGTGATGAGTATGTGGTAATTCATGTACTATTTTCCCTACTTTTCTTTATGTTTGGTATTTTTTTTTTTGTGATAAAAAGTAAAACATCAAAATGTCAGTTGCTTCCAAATATATTCCAAGTATATTGCTCAATCCACTATTTTAAAATACTGTGCTAACTCATACATCTCTGTAATGTTTGAATAATTTACAATAAATATACATATATTAGTAACCCTAAACATAAAAAGACAAAGTTTTTCTGCACAAAGACATACATCACAGCCATATTTATATTAAAGAAATAAATTAAATGCTCAAGATTGGAGAGGTTAAATAGTGGACCAGCCATGTGAGGGAATCTATAATACTAATTAAAAGCATTTTCACATGGCATTGTCTAAAGGGAAATGCTTATGATATAAAATCAAATGTAAAAAGAAGCATATATGATGGGTATACAGTATGGTTTTAACTATGTCAAAGTTTTTGAATGAAAAGAGTGGAAATAAGTGAATCAAAATGTTAGCTGTTAAAAAATTAAAGTAAAAAAACTAGTTTCATATCTTTGCAGCCCTTCTGTAAAATGGAAATAAGAAAATTAAAACAGTAAAGAATCTGCCATTTGCATAAATCAGCACTGAAGACTGGTTCTTTTTTTTTTATTGTTGTTCAAGTACAGTTGTCTCCATGTTCACCCCACCATGTTTGCCCCGAGCCCCACCAATCCCCACCTCCCAACCTCGAACTCACCCTCTTTGGCTTTGTCCATGTGTCCTTCTTTTTAATACTCACCCAAGGATATGTTTATTGACTTGAGAGACAGAGAGAAACACAGATCGGATGCCTCCCATACATGCCCCAGGGATCAAACCCAAAACCTAGGTATGTGCCCTGATCAGGGATTGAATCTGAAAATTTTGGTGTATGGGATGATGTTCTAACTGAGTCACCGGGCCAAGGCAAGACTGTTTGTAATGTCATCACCGTTAATCACAGTCCTCTACATTCTTTGCTTGCCTTTCACACCAGCCCTGCTGATTTTTAGGGTATGTGTAGGACTCCTCCATTACTTTTGGCAGCTTAACTTCCTCCTCCTCCTCCTTTCAGAGGCCTGAGAGTCTTTCTTTATAGAATCCTTCTCAAGCCTCAACTGTCATACGAGATCTGTCTGGAGAAAGTCCAATGATTGTTAATATAACAAGAACAGTTTGTGTGACACTGATGTAACCTGGCAGCCAAGGAGAGAGGACTGGAATGTGCATATGAGAAAAATGATGACTTCACTGTACTCGTCAGTGGGGGAGGTAGATGCCAGTGAGTGAGCATGTGCACTGTGTGGCTGTCACTTCAAAATGACTGAGTATAGCAATGAACCTGCATCAAATTTTGCATTAAAGTTGAACATTCCTCCACGGAAACTATTTGGATGATTCAGAAGTCCGCAGCTAGAGGCAGCTGGTGATTGGATTGGCAGCTTCATCATGACATTGTGCCTGCTCATGCATCATATCTCCTGCAGAGTTTTTTGGTAAAGCATGAAATTACCCAGGTGACTCAGTCCCACTACAGCCCAGATTTGGTGCCCTGTGCCTTCTGGCTTTTCCCAAAATTAAAATCACCTTTGGTGGGTGTTGATTTGAGACTGTTAAGAGATTCAGGAAAATACAACAGAATAGCTGGTGGCAGTTGGGAGAAATGTGAGGTCCCAAGGTACCTACTTTGAAGGGGACTGAGGTGTCCTCGTCCTATGTACAATACTTCTTGTACCTTCTTCAATAAATGTCTCTATTTTTCATATTGGATACTTTTTGGACAGACTTCATATGCTATCATCCTAGAAGCTCCTCTGTTACTTTCCAGCCCCAAGCCAAGCTCCAGTTCCATATCCCTTTTAACTGTCGTTAAATATTTATGAGGTATCTATGTAAGATCATAGGACTATTCCAATATTACTCAAACCTCAATATGTCCAAATCTGAGTTCTTCCTCCGGCACCCACACACAGCAATGTCTGGCTATCCAGAGAGGAAGTGGGGCTGGCTTTCAAGTGATTGACAAGCCTCACAGGTCATATCACCCTAGTCAAGTTTTCTGAGATCTGCCTCTGCCTTGCAGGTGAAGAAACTCAGTGTCATTGGTATCCCCAAATTGGCTGAACTCATACTGAATTTCAGATCTTCCATTCACCGTGCCCTTGCGCCCCCCAGATTTAATTGTTGAAAGAGATATTGCTCAAGTTGGTAAAAGTTTGTAAGAGCTAAAATCTAAGAGAAATAGTAAATTAAAAAATAAATTTAAAAATCTAAATAGGCTCTTAGCAAAAGTAACAAATGAAATAAATGTTTTAACTGAGTATTTTTCCTCATAATTTTGTGTGGCAGACCCTTCTGCATGGTGTGGGCCCAGCTCCCACTAGGAGATGCACAGGACCCACGCCCACAGATAGGTTCTCTCGTGGGTGATCAGATTTGCAATATAACTAGGCTGCTCTGAGGCTTGCTTTTTGTGAAAACTCCCTCACCCTGCAAGTGCTTACTGTAACTTCCTAAAATCCATGCTGAGCCTTGCAGGGACCAGTGCAACCAGCTCAATCACTTTTGCCTTTTCATTTGCTAATATCCTTCTTCTGTGATGTGATTAGGGGCATTGGCTCCTCCGGTGCATAGTGAGTGAGGACCATGTTGTAATGTGAGGATATATAGAATAAAGGCCTATCATGGCAGAGGCCACGGCTTTTGTTCCCCTTGAGAGAAAAGCCATGCTGTCGTCCTTTTCCCCCCACCACACTTGGTAGTCTGTGTGTATGCTTTATTTCATCCAAAATGACGCGGACACTGCTAGCCAGTGTCCACATCAATTTTGTCATTGGGAAGTTCAAATGTTTTTTTTAAAGGTGAAAATTAGGGGAACTTAAGAATAATAAATGTTTGAACAAAAGCATAAAGAGGTTAGATATGCTCCCTTCAGTTCATCTACCAAAACCCCAAACACATATTCATGATATTCCTTGATAATACTGATGTGATTATATGTGAGGGCTCGAGAACCAAAATGCCTGAGTTCAAACCCTGATCTAACTACTTAGTAGACGTGTGTGTTGGGCAAGTTACCTAAACTCTTATCTGTATAAAGGGGAAAGTAACACGAACTCACTGAATTAGTGTAAGGATGAGCTATGCTGTACGTGTATTTAGAACAGTGCTTGGTATATACCACCTATTCAGACGGTGGCAGTGGTAGCAGCAGTCACCAGAGTCACAGCAGTAACATTACCACTATTACTGCCGCAGAGGTAAGAACCGTGTAAAACACTTTCTTAACAGGCAATTGTTTTTGCACACTATTTCTGTAACTAGATCAAAAATGATAGCTTTTCTTGGTCATCTACAAAAAAAAAGCTAACCAAACCATAAGTTTTGTATACAAAGTATTTCTGTGTAATTGTAATATGATTTTCTCTTTAAGTTGCATACTGTTTTCTCATACAGAAAAAAAAAATCAAAAGAACTTGTCCAGTACTTATCATACAGAAGTATTCAAATGAATGAGTTAACATGTTGTTAAATTTTACAAAAGTTAATTCAGGAAACACCCTCTAGCACAGAAGTAATACTCTAATTGTGAATTACAGGGAAACTAAAAATTATAAAAAAATAAACTACATACTATATGATTTGTTTTACTTTTTACTCTGCTTGTGAATATATTAAAAAATTTGTTTAAATCAATCTAAAAATAACAGTTATGGCTAAAATTCATTACTGAGCATAGTTGGAAATACAGTGACTGGCCAACGTAAAACTTATACCACAATTCAACCTGTGCCTAAAGAAGATAAGCAGAGAGTCACTGTCATTTCCCCCTTGCCTTCTTTATCTTAACTCAATATACACATCAATGAATGTGTGTTATGGGGGGGGAAGAGAACAAATATTTGCCCAACACCTACTGTATGTGTGTGTCACTTAAGTGTATTTATGTCAGTAAATTTCACTCCACAAGAATCAGACAAGCAGCTTACTCTTACCCCCATTGTGCAGATAATAAAAGGACAAGGAGGTGAAAGCAGTTGCTCACTGTTGCAGAGATACTAAAAGACAAACTCCAAAGCTCGAGCCCTTTTCAGCGCAGCACTCTGGAAGGGGCTCTGTCCTCAACTCTGTCCAACTCTGTCCTCAGTGACTGCCAATACACTCTGCTCTCTCTTTTTATATTAATTTTCTTTCCAGGGCTTTTCAATCTTAACTAGATTCCACCACCACCGACAAAACTACAGAAAGTATGTAAATGACATAAAAATGCATTTTGCATGGTGCAGTCTTCCCCAATAAAAACTTAACAATGTAATAACCAAATATATGGATTATAAAAGAATTACTAATTTTATAATCTTTTCTCGGCCCCACTTCACTGCTCCCACATTGTGCATCAAGATTCAAAGTAACATGTGACATTAACAACCATTAACAGCACTTTCATTTGTCATCTCACCTGCATTCTCTTATTTGATCTTTACAGCCAGAAAACAGAGCAGGTATCATCAGCCTTAATTACTAGAGCACCCCAACTCAGAAAGGGTGACTTCAGGTTTGCCATCAATACAGAACTTGAAACATTATCTCTGAACCCACACTTTTTCTACTGCCTTCTGCTGAAAACCCCTGCTTTTCTACACCCACTCGAAAGCAAAAATATCATTAAGGGAGTAATTAAACATCCATACCTGCTATAATCAAATAAGTTGCAACAACATTGTGTTCAGTCTGTGAAAAGACAGAGCCATCTTCATTTTGAGAGCCTGAACTGTTGCCTAAATTATTCTGGAGCATTTTGGAAGGAAGATATTGAGATGGCCTTCATAATAAGCCTTCAATAATTATAAATTGTTATAACTGCCACTGAAGAATTTTCAGAACCAATCTTTTCCGCTTCAAGACCTCAGAGAATAGCCTTTTCATAAGGGCCCTCCCTTAACAAATGTGATTGGGCTAAAGAGGAAAGGAACTAATTCTCAGAGCAAGGGAAAAGCTTACTAGCAAAGTAAAGAGAAACACCAAACTGCACATTCTAACCAACTTGGGCATCAGCCTTACATACCTAAGGAGATTATCAAGTGTGAACATCCATTAAACAATAGACAGACTCGGAAAATCAGCGCAGGAGCTGATTTAACTGTTCTCTGTGGTCATCGGTTCTGAAATTAAGAGCCAGACTGTGTCCTCCAAAACTATTCATATTTAAAGTGCCTGTTTTGGTTTAAAGTTTTGCCTTAACAATTTAAGACGGACGAATAAAGAAGTAATCTCCCCACATCCTTCCAAATCTCATGCCCCTAAAGGTAATAATATTGTTTGGTTTATACCCTTTCTGATTATCTTTGCTGATACAGACATATGCTTATACAATGGTTTGAGGTTTCTTCCTTTTGAGCAAAAACAGAGAGATATGAATACATAAAATTATTCTCACATTTTCCTCTAAAGCCGTATTATAAACTCCAGGCCTATAAACCTAAGTCTAACTTATTAGTAGCTATATATTTCATGACATGGATATAGCATGATCTACTTCACCATTCACTTCAATTACTTTATCCTATACTTAATATGCACAATTATCTGGTAATAATCATCACAACATATATCAGCCCAGTGCTTAGTTTCAATTATTCATCTTGTAAAGTACAGGGCAATTCTAACACTCTGGACTATGTTGTTATAACTCAAAAAGTAGGTTACTTAAGTGGGTTACAATCTAACATACACATTTATTGTTAGAGATATTCCTAACACCATTTCCCCCCATATTTTTATGCTATATTACTAAAATCTGATTCAACAATTTCTTAAAATCAGTAACTTTAGAAAAATGCTAGATGCTTGCAGCATTATTTACAATCCCCAAGATATGGAAGCAGCCTGAGCGTCCATCAGTAGATGAGTGGATAAAACTATGAGACATTTATATAATGGAATACTACTTGGACATAAAAAAGAAAAATTTTACCCTTTGAGTAGCATAGATGGACCTGGAAAACATTATGCTAAGTGAAATAAGCCAGTCAGAGAAAAACAAATGCCATACGATTTCACTCAAATGTGGAATCGAATGAACTGAACAAACAAGCAAAAGACAGATTCATAGATGGAGAACAGGATGACAGCTAAGGGGTGGGGGTAGAAGGATTGAGCAAAAAGGAAAAAGGACTTATAGACAACAGTGTGGTGATTGCTGAGGGGAGGTGGGTATGAGGGGACTAAACAGAAATAGGGAAAAATACAGAGATTAAATTTTAAAAATATGCTACATGCACCAGTGTAAGCATGACCACTAGAGGGCCTTATTTCCCCACTCAGTTTAACCTTGTGTGCCTTAGAATGGCACAGCAGGAAGGGACCCAAGAGATTACTGCCTCAATTCTCTCAGCCATTTATAAACTGAAGCAGTTGAACTATATTGGGTGACCTGTCCCAGATCTTAGAGCTACCAGAAGTCAAATTTTTAATAAATGTAAATCCTTGACAGTATCAATACTAGTAAATTTGAACAGTATTCCAGTAACAAAATATTTTCAGATAATACTGAAATGATGGACATAAAACTTAAGTGGAACTCTCCCTTTTAAAACCCTTGTTGGGTTTTAAATCTTTTTCACATTTAATATGCAGGAAACAAAACGTTTTCAAGTATGTTTTAGTCCATTCCTTTCCTTTTCTGTAATGGATTATATCTAGCTGTTGCATCCACTCAAATTTCCCAGAAATAATTACTATTTATAAAAACTGAGCAATTCCAAAGATGGCCACCTGTCTGCTGTTAGAAAGGTGTATTCAGAGTACTTTTTCATGTTTCCTTCATGAGTGAAACAGAAAAGCTATATTGGGATGAGGCTTAGAATACTAAGAATAAGAAACATACCTATTTCATATCAAAATGTTTACATAGCTCACAATTAATTTTGTAAACTTCAGTTGCCTAGTAAATCCTTCTTTCGTAGCTCTTCCCAAATATTCAGAAACATGGGGAAATATGGCTTATATTCCACTAAACTGTTTGCTATGGCAACAAATGCATTTTAACATGATGCAAGCAATCAGCATGTTAATTTAGTTAACTCAAAAGATTTAATGTGAATAATCATCAAAATACCTTTTACAGTGTAACTCAGTGATACCACAGTACCAATATTCACTGATGGTAAGCTCCCTAAATATGTGAACTTAATTCAAAACTAAATGCCCCAAAGGAAACCCAGAAAGAACTACATAAGGACGAAAAATATAAGATGTGAAAATAAAAGATTAAAGGTGGTCAAAGACCAAAAGATACACCTAAGAAAAAGGTGAAATGTTTAAGTGGTTTGTCTACCAACATACACACTACTTCCATCCTAGACATTTTAAGACATTTTTTAAATATTAAAAAAAAAGTGTGGGAATGTTATTATCTGTCCTTGGGACGATGTCATGGCCCCTTTGGTGCTCACCATGTCTTTTATAAACCAAGCCTAGAAACCCTGGCCCTAACTCCAAAAATTTCAACCCAACGATTCTAAATCAAATAGCCTTCTGTCCCATGTTGTGAAAGCGCAACTGCTTCTTCCTGTGAAACAGTAACTTCCAACACATTTGTTCGTTATATATATTCACAGCCTACATTTACTAATGTTGCCACATTCCATTTATCCAAAAAGATAAGTAAAACCCACAATACTGACATAGACAATATTATATGTTACTCCCAGGAGTATTAGGTTAGAAAAAATTAGGAAAAGGTATGGCAACATCATTCTTCTGAGAAAAAACACAGGTTGGGGGGAAACCAGTGATAGGGGAAATGGTCCTGCATCACAGTATTCTCACTTGCTCGCATGACTGCCTCCGACACACCACCACCGGAGACCAAAACCCATCCCACTAGACGTGTCTGCACACAGGATTCTGGATGTGTAGCAGGAAGGAAATCAAGTATGTGCTTACGTGAATGACATCTTAAACTTTTAGAACCACCTTAAAAAAAGTAAAATAAGAACAATCAGTAAACTTTCAACATTCAACTTATATTGAATGAGAAAAATTAAACTTGTCTTCAGAAATTTCTTGAACTTTAGTTCTTACTTTGAACAAAGCTGTTCCAACTTTAATAAAGTTGTAATCCAGGCTAAAATTTTCTGATCAATTAATCATTACAATTAGAGATACTGCTTACTAACATAAAAAAAGAAAATACAGTAAGGGTGTTGATGTTCTTGTATATAAAAGGCAAACACTTTGAAAGGGGTGTTAGTTTACAAATATTAAAGTATTGCTTCACTAGCCTAATTTTTAAGGATCGGTCATATGTGTACATAAATCATTTTCTCTACATGAAAAACACCGGGTTTAAGTTTTAGTTCATTTTAATTTCAAAAATACCTCTGGTTTAATTAACACACCTCTAAATAACTTAAAGGGATAAAAGACACTTTTATTATAAAAATTCAAATATGCTTCATATGAAAACTGTCCATTTATTAAGCAACCACAATTCCAAGCAGAAAACAAAACATTGGAACACTTGTTCCGACTCCTTTAGAGCATAAATGCCTCCCATTCGCTGCACTCATGTTTGAGTGATGTTGACATGCGAATGCCACTGTCATATAACCCCCAGGACTTCAGGACTTGCCCAAAAAACAAATCTCTGATCCCCAGAAGTAGGTCGTGCAGGTTAATGCAGAAATCAACTGGTAAAGTTCTTCTGTCAACTTTTATACCTAATGTCCTCTCCCTGATTGAAAGAAAACAAAAGTATTAAAGGTATAGAAATGAATTTTTAATAGTACTATCATCCAAATCTTAAGTTTAAAATCAACATTAGTCCTTTTAATGTTCATCAAACATACTTGACCAAATTTAACTGTCATCCATATTACACCTTTTTATTTTTCCAATTAAAAATACAGCAAAATAAACTTGAAGGTAAAAAAATTCAAATAGAAAAAGTAAGAAAGAGTGATATAAACCAAAGCTATAAATTAGGATAAAGCAAAGAACACCAGCATAGTCTACAGACTTGCTGGCAAATAGAAATCAAAATAAATAAAAAATTTAAAGTGGTAGGCAATACCAATTCTAGAAATTCAATCATTTAAAGATTTTTCATTTACCTCTGAAACCACCACTCCCTCCTCTTCCTCCTCTGAAGCCTCCACCTCTACCTCCTCCTCTTCCACCTCTAAAGCCACCTAAAAATAAAAGACACATTTATTAAATAACTGCAGCCATTCATATTCTGTCAAGCCTACAAATATCAATACAATTCTTATATCATAAAGAAAAATACACTCATAAATGTTATCTTGTAGAATTTTTTAAAATATAAAAATGGACAAAACATAGAAGTTTCCCAATTGAGAAGTAGGCTAAAACCATAGATTACAATTTTTAAAGAAATATTGTTTTTGTTTTTTTTTGTTTGTTTGTCTTTTTACACCATGGTAGGATAGAATGGACCACCCTCAGTAGCTCCTGAGGCTAATACATTTCTGTTACCATAGTTACTTTAGCAAACCTTGTTCTCCTTATTTCTGTAACAAGTATTTTGTTTTAATGAATTAGGAAAATTTGTTACTATAAAGATGGATTTAGCCCTATTGTTAACTGTTTGAACACCTTAACCTTTGGGTTACAGTAAATACATTTTGATTGAACAATCGCTTTTTATCATAAGAACGAAGGAAATCAGATAATGAGTGGTTTTCATCTATGCATTCTACAATGAACACACCCTTTAAGGTTAACTGAGCTGCATATGGACCATCATCAATACATGTAGATGAGCCTTGAAATTTTAAATTTGTACAGCAGTTTTCTATTACCCGACACATACTGGCTTCCTAGTTCAGCCTTCCTCTTTATTTATTTGGGGGCTTACTTTGTAAGAAATGATGAAATTTAAAAAAAAATTATAGTAAGTCCTGGCCACAACAATCAGACAAGAAAAAAGAAATAAAAGGCATCCAAATGGGAAAGGAAGAAGTAAAACTCATTATTTGCAGATGACGTTATATAGAAAGAAGCCTAGAGCCCACCAAAAAAAGAAAGAAAAAAGAAACTATTAAAACTGTTAAATGAATTCAGTAAAGTAGCAGGATACAAAATTAATATCTAGAAATCAGTTGCATTTTTATACATCAGTAATAAACTATAAAGAAGAGAAATTAAGAAAACAATCTCATTCACAATTGCATCAAAAAAATACTTAGGAATAAACTTAACCAAGGAGGTAAAAGACTTGTACTCAAAAAATTACAAGACAAGAAAGAAACTGAGAAAGATACAAATAAATGGAAGCACATAACATGCTCATGAATAGAAAGAATTAGCACTGTTAAATGTCCATACTACTCAAATCAATCTATAAATGCAATGCAGTCCCTGTCAAAATACCAACAGCATTTTTCACAGAAGTAGAACAAATGATCCTAAAATTTATATGGAACCACAAAAGACCCCATAAAGACACAGGCATCTTGAGAAGAATAAATTTGGAGGTATCATGCTACATGATATCAAATTCTACTACAGGGCAATAGTAATCAAAACACTATGGTACTGGCATAAAAACAGACACAATAATCAATGGAGAATTGAGAATGGAGACTACAGAGCCCAGAGATAAACCTACACCTATACAGTTAATTAATCTATGACAAAGAAGGTAAAACTACACAATGCAATAAAAACAGTCTATTCAATAAATGGCATTAGGAAAACTGGACAGACGCATGCAGAAAAAAATGAAACAAGATCACCTTCTTACACCATATATAAGAATAAACTAAAACTGGATTACAGGCTTAAATATAAGATCCGATACCATAGAAATGCCTAGAAACACAGGCAGTAAATTCTGACATTGCTCTTAGTAATATTTTTTCTCATACAGCTGCTCAGGCAAGGAAAACAAAAGAAAAAAAGAAAAAACAAATGGGACTATATCAAAATAAAAAAATCTTGCACAGCAAAGGGAGCCACTAATAAAACAGAAACACAACCCACTGAATGGGAGAGCATATTCACCAATGATATACCCAATATCCAAAATTTATAAAGAATTTATAAAACTCCTCCCCTGAGGACTTCCAGCCAAGATGGAGGCCTAAGTAGATACACTGTGCCTCCACGTGCAACCAAAATTAAGGACAACAAAAATTTAGAAACAAAAAAAACAACCAGAACTGAAAAAAAATCGAACTGTATGGAAGTCCAACAACCATTCATCCAGACTGGTAAGAGGGGCAGAGTTGGCAGCTGGTGGAGGGGGTTTGAGGCAGTAATAAGCGGTGGCTAGTGGGCCTGGGTGCGCAGGTGGCAGCTAGCAGACCCTGGGTGTGGGGTGGAAACGGGCAGACCCAGTGAGGCGCACAAAGCGGCTGGCTGACCGAGGTCACACATTTCTGCACAGATAATCCAGGCGAAAACCGGGAGCGAGACAGACCGCGCAACCCAGGGCACCAGTGCAAGGAAATAAAGCCTAAAAGCACCGATTGAAAACACTTGTGGGGGTTGAGGTGCCAGGAGAGACTCCGAGCCTCACAGGAGAGTTTGTTGAAAAGTCCCACAGTGTCCTAGAACATACACAAGCCCACCCACCTGGGAACCAGCACCAGAAGGGCCCAATTTGCTTGTGGGAAACAGCCGAAGGGACTGAAACCCAAGAGAGAGCTGAGCAAGCCCACTGTTCCCTCTCTGACCCCACCCTCACAGTGTCACAACCCAAAGATGGGGTTGCCCTGTCCCTGGTGAACACCTAAGGCTCCACCCCTCATACGTAATAGGCGTGACCAGACCAAAAAAAGACATAAAGAAAAGAAAAGAAAAGGCCCTGGAGGAAGAGCAGATCAAAGCCCCAGAGCAAATACACCTAAGTGATGAAGAGATAGCCAACCTATCAGATGCACAGTTCAAGGCACTGGTGATCAGGATGCTCACAGAATTGGTTGACAATGGTAGCAAATTAGATGAAAAAATGAAGGCTAGACTAAGTGAAGGAAAATGCACAGGAAATGAATAGTTATGGGAAGAAAACAGGGACTCAAATCAATGGAGTGGACCAAAATAAGAAAGAAACCACTCAACAGAAAAGAATGAAGAAATAAGAATTCAAAAAAATAAGGAGAGGCTTAGGAACCTCCAGGACATCTTTACACATTCCAATATCCGAATTACAGGGGTACCAGAAGGGGAAGAGGAAGAGCAACAAGTGAAAAACTTACTTGAACAAATAATAAAGGAGAACTTCCCCAATCTGGCAAAGGAAATACACTACCAGGAAGCTAAGAGAGTCCCAAAGAAGTTTGACCCAAGGAGGAACACACCACGACACATCATAACTACATTAGCCAAGATTAAAATGAAGGAGAGAATTCCAGAAGCAGCAAGGGATAAGGGCACAGTCACCTAACAAAGGAGTTCCCATCAGACTGTCAGCTGATTTCTCAAAAGAGACCTTACAGGCAAGAAGGGGCTGGAAAGAAGTATTCCAAGTCATGAAAGGCAAGGATCTACATCCAAGACTGCTTTATCCAGCAAAACTTTCATTTAGAATGGAAGGACAGATAAAGTGCTTCTCAAATAAGGTCAAGGTCAAGGAGTTCACCATCACCAATTATATGAAATGTTAAAGGGACTTATCTAAGAAAAAGAAGATAAAAAACACGAACAGTAAAAAGATAGCAAACTCAGTTATTAACAACCACACCTAAAACAAAAGCAAACTAAGCCAACAAGTAGAACAGGAGCAGAAACACAGAAATGGAGATCACATCAAGGGTTAGCAACAGGGGAGTTGGAGGAGGAGAGAGGGGGAAAAGGTACAGAGAACAAGTAGCCTAGATGGTGAGTAGAAAATAGACAGGGGGAGGGCAAGAATAGTGTGGGAAATGTAGAAGCTACAGAACTTATGACACATGGACATAAACTAAAGGGGGGAATGTGGGTGGGAGGGCGTGTGCAGGGAGGAGGGGAATGAGGGGGCGGGATGGGACAACTATAATAGCATAACCAGTAAAATATATTTAAAAAAATTTATAAAACTCAACATTAAAAAACCAAACAATCCAGTTTAAAAATGGGCAGAAGACCTGAATAGACATTTATCCAAAGAGGACCTATAGATGGCTCACTGACATATGAAAAGATGCTGAATGTCACTAATCACCAGAGAAATGCAAATTGAAACCATAAGGAGATTATCACCTCACACCTGCCAGAGTGGCTATTATCAATAAGTCAAACAAATTAGTAAGGATGTGGAGAAAAGGGAACCCTTATGCACTGTTGGTGCAACTGCAAATAGGTGCAGCCACTCTGGAAAATCAGCCACTCTGGAGGTTCCTCAAAATATTAAAAGTAGAACCACCTTATGACCCAGCAATTCCACTTCTTGGTACTTATCTGAAGACATCCAAACAGTAATTAGAAAAGATACATGCATCCTTATGTTCACAGCAGCATTATTTATAATAGCCAAGATACAGAAGCAACCTAAGTGGCCATCAATAAATGACTGAATCAAGAAGATATGGTACATATATACAATGGAATAGTACTTAGCCATAAAAAAGAACAAATCTTACCATTTATGATGACATGGTTGGACACAGAGGGTATTGTGCTGAGTGAAATGAGTCAGACAGAAAGATAAATACCATGATTTTACTTATATGTGGAATCTAAAGAACAAAATAAAAGAACAGAACAGAAACAGACTCACAGATAGAGAGAACAAACTAAGGGTTGCCAGACTGGAGAACTGAAGTTGGGGAACTGGGTGAAAAAGGTGAAAGGATTAAAAAGTACAAATTGGTAGTTAACAAACAGTCACAGCGATGTAAAGTACAGCACAGGGAATACAGTCAATGATACTGTGATAACTATGCCAGGTGGGTAGTAGACTTATCTGGAGATCATTTCATAAAGTATATAAAGTCTACTCACTATGCTGCAGAACTGAAACTAATATAAAATAATACTGAATGTCAATTGTAACTGACAAACAAAAAAAACAGTAACTTTTTAAAAGAGAAAGTATTATAGCCCTGGCTCATGTGGCTCAGTGGATTGAGCAACTGGCCTGCAAACCAAAGGGTCTGGATTCAATTTCCAGTCAGGGCACACATGCCTGGATTGCGGGCTGGGTCCCCAGCAGGGAGACATGTGAGAGGCAACCACACATTGATGTTTCTGTCCATCTTCCTCCCTACCTTCCCCTCTCTCTAAAAATAAAAAAATAAAATATTTAAAACAATAAAAAATAAAAGAGAAAGTATTAAGAGAAAAAAACAAATGCACATTTCTAAATACTGGTATAAAAATATAAAGGTTTTTAAAAAATAGAGTTGTGAATTTTTTTTATGCTGTGTATGAGACCAAACATAGAATAGGAATGAGGGGATCTCTATCAAATACCCAAAGAGGCACTCCCAAAAATATTTTGAAAAGAAATGTATTTGCTCTCTTAAAAAATTACCTCCTAGCTATCTAGACCCAAAAAATATATTTATAGAGTGAAATAATAATTAAACCAAGAGACACAACGTGAAAAGTGACTTGTTTCTTCTCTGATCCAGTAACAGAAGCTTTCCAACCCGGTTTTCAGCTCCCCTTCCCTTCCCCATTGGCTCTGCCCACCTTCCAGGCATCCACCCCCACAACACTCACAGACACAAGCACGCCCAGTGCTGCATCCCATCTCTTCCCCAAGCCTGTTCATCATCTAGCTGCCATGATAATGAATGTACAAAGCTTTGAGGAACTACATGTCAAAATACTGACCTCAAAGCAATTAATTTATTGATAATGGTCTTTGACATGACATCAGAAGGCACAGATTTTATTTCTAGGTTTCCAACTGTTTGATTAGGACAAATAAACTTTTGTAAGCCTCCATTTCCTCATCCAAAAAATAAGGATATCACCTACCTTGCAAGGTTTTCTGAATATTAAAATATACTTAGCTATTAAAGAAACTATCTGACCAGCTTCCAGCATATAATCAACACTCAATGACATTAATTAAAATTCAGTCATGATGTTATATTTTATAAAATTCCCAAAACATGAATAACTCAGAGATGAAATCCCTCAAAATTATACTTTATTAGATTTTTTCTTTTTAATAAGTCATTGAAACTAACATTATTGCTATGGCAATTTGCCAAGACTTAAAGATAGCTTTAGAAAAATAAACAAACAAACATACATTAGGGAGATTTGCCTATGTACAAAATTTAATTGTACTACATGAATTGACTGCAAGTTTGAAATCTCATTACAAATTTTATCCCGCAAGTAACTTACCACCTCTACCACCTCTGCCTCCTCCTCCTCTTCCTCCTCCTCGACCACCCCTGCCGCCGCCTCTTGGAGGTCCCTTCTCACCTGGAGGTCGAGGTAAAAACCTCTGCAGTGGCAACAGCTTATATGGGTCTATATAGAACTGGAAGTATAATAGAAACAATTAGAGTAATGATTTGGAGGCAGTATAGTATAATCATTAAGAACCTACATCTAGACTCCAAAATGCCTGGGTTCAAATCTCAGCTCTACTACATACTACAGTACAGTCCTGGACAAGGACTTAAGTTTCTTTGTGCCTTACTTTTCTTATCTATAAAATCAAGACAATAAAGTATTGGGTTGACCAAAGAGTTCATTTGGTGTTTTCCATAGGATGGTTCTAGTAGCACTTAGTCATCTAACTTCATTCAAAACAACTTTGTTAGATTGTACTGTATCAGTGTGCATTAAAAAAAAAAGCTTATCATAATTGGTGAATTTTTGTGTAACCATTTTAATGCTGAAGATGGGAGGAAAGAAGTGACATTTTTGGCATACTATGCTTTATGATTTTAAGAAAGGTAAAAATGCAACTGAAACACAAAACAAGATTTGTGCAGCGTATGGAGAAGGTTCTGTGACTGACTGAATGTGTCAAAAGCGGTTTACAGTTTCATGCTGGAAATTTCCACTGGACCATACTCCATAGTCAGGTAGACCAGCTGAAGTTGACAACAATCAAATGGAGACATTAATTGAGAACAATCAATGTGATACTACACAGGAGATGGATGACATATTCAAAATATCCAAATCAATAAAATTATTAGTGAAAATGAAAAATGTGTCTTCTATTTTATGAACAAACTGAACAAACTTTTTGGCCAACCCAGTAACTACTTCACATGATCCTTGTGAAGATCAAAAGAATAAAGTACATAAAATACCTAAACTTTGGCACATAATAAATATAACATGCACACAGAAAGACCAAAGACCAATCCAATCTAATTCTTCCTAAGAAATAGATAATGCCTTGCAAAAATTAACTACATTTTAACTCAACAGAATTGCTGTTGAGTTAAATGAAACCATTTAACCATTTGAAAAATGAGACCATTAAAAATTTAGTATTAAAGTCCAAAATAAAACATATGTCTACTAGCTATTTCAAGACTTTAATAAAGGATCAATAATGTTTTACTGAAAATACTAAGTAATGGAAGATTTGTAGAAACTAAATCCACTTTACATTTAGGGTTAAAAAATATTTTTTCACAGTAATGAAATATAATGGGTACGTTTCATGATTTTACACAAAACACACATGAAAGCTTTAAAACTTATTAGTATAACAAAATGTCCCTCTGTAGATATCACCTTATCACTTTCCTTCCCTGCAGAGACCATCCCTTCAAAAAGGTCATTATCTAGGTCTGCAGTGTCCAATGTGGCAACCACTAGCCACCTGTGGCTAGATTGAAATTAACTAATGATTAAAAATTCAGCTCCTGAGTCACCTACAGTACAGATGCTCAAAAACTACAAATAGCTAACAGCTACTGTACTGCAGGAACTTCCATCTTCGCCGAAAATTTGACTGGACAGCATTGGTCTAGAGACCATTACAACAACATAGGGTGGGTAAGGAAAGCTTGAACCTGAACACTGAATCTGGAAATGGGGAGAGGTACAATGTACTACTTTAGCATCTGTGATTTAAAAACAAACAAAAAACAACTAAATAAATCCTCAAATAAATAATGCTGTGAGAAAAGGCAGGTATCTAGATCAAATTTAAATGGCTATTACAGGCAAATTCTTTTCTTCAAATGAGAAGCCTGGCTCTTAGGCCCACTGAAAGCAGCGCAATTTCCCACTGTGTACTTGTCAGGGTTTCCACAGCCAGATGCCAGCAACAAGGCATTGTCCCCACCTCATCTGCTGCCCCAAGCTGGCTTCTGGGCCCACCACTCCACCGGCTCCACGACTTGCTGACCTGCATGTTGCTCTTTCCCATGAGAACTCTGCAACAGCACTTTGCCTTGGCTGAGCGGCACTTCCTCTTGGAAACATATTGTTCTCTTGACCTTCGCGTACCACTTTTATGAAACTCCCCTGGTTTGCCTTCTCTTTTTTTGGCAGTTACTTCTCAGTCTCAACTTACAGATAGATAAATTCAGGAGGCGCCCCAAAGCTTCTTCCTAGACTCTATCATACACTGCCTGTTCAATGACAACTTCCCAATTCTACCTCTAGTCCACTCCTCCTTTGAGCACCTGTGTGAATGAGTATCTCACAAATGTTTGAAACTCATTATTGCTCAAAACTGAACTCATTCTCTTCCCCCAATTTCCCTTTTCTCCAGTGTTGCCATTTCAGCAACCAGTGACACCATCCACAAAGTGCTGAAATCAGACATCTGAAAGACAGTAACATTTTTTTACTTCAATTTCAACAGCTCATCAATTACCAAAACCTATCAATTCTACTTCCTGTATCTCTCATAAATCCATCCATTTTTCTCCATTTCCACAGTCCAAAATCTCTCTTCCAGGACTAATGTAGCAGCCTCCACCTGGCTCCTTCACACACAGAGTACTGACCCCTTCCTAGGTTTCTCTTTTATTTTTCCTGAGCTCTTAAGTATAAACTTAACCATATTTTTCCTAATATTTAAAAACTAATACTGAAGTCTAAACTCTTTCCCATGACCTGAAGGCCTTAGGTATAATCTAGCCCCTGCCTACCTCTAGTCTTAATTCACAATTTTCTCATTCCTAAATATTCTATGTCCAAGCTACACCTCTGCCTTTTCCAGATCCTTCAAGTGGCTTACTGTCTCAGACTTGCACATACTGTTTTCTCTATTTGTAATGTACTTCCTTCTCCTCTTTGCTTAGTGCAGCCTAACTACATCAGAGTTCTCTACGAGCCTTCCTTTTTACAACTGAGTCCTGGTCCCTACCTAAGACATTCTGGGTCAAATTTCTAGGAGTGCAGCCCAGAAATACATCTTCTTAAAAGCACCCCTAGATAATTCTGACATGAAGTGGGTTTGGCAATAACTGCTAGTCAACTTTCAGGTCTCAGCTTCAAGCTCACTTCCTCAGAAAACCAAGACACTAAATTTGGTGCCACTACTAAAATTTTCATAGCTACCTGTATTTCTCTTGCACTGCACATACCTGAATATTATTGAAATATCTGTGAAATCATTTAATATCTGACTTCTCTCAAATGAGTTTTATAATTTAATATTTTACTTAGAATATTTGGTCATGCAAGGCTTTTCAATAAGACAGTTTTACATAAACTAAAAAACAATCTAGCAGCCACAGCATGTCAATAAGACAGTTTTACATATACTAAAAAACACAATCTAACAGCCACAGCATTTGCTAATATGAACAAGGAATACTTTCTGAAAGCCTGTATTAAATAAATTATTCTTCAAGATAAGTTCAATGCGTGAAGTACAGAATATGTCAATTTAAGAGCTTCGCTGGTGATATACTGAGGGAGTCTCAATGTGCCCTATGCAGGACTGCCCTGGGGTAGGCCATTCACTTATAAATCCAAGGTTCCTACATACCATGAGCTTGACTCACCTTCTGTAGTTTTTTAAAGGATGATGCCTTCATGTTTTCTGACAGTTTAACTGAAAAATACTATTAATTCTATTAAGGAAAAGTCAATTAAGATTAAAAAAGGCAACCATCTGAATTCATATGTAATTTTAAAAACAAGGTTAGGATATATGAAAATGTTTAAGAAAAGTGAGAAAAGAGTTTCCCGGGAGAAATTAATATTTTGTTTTAAAACTTCCAGTTCCACCACACTATTCCAGGGGCCCCATCATATCCAAAACAAAGTACCTCTATCCTGCAGCACTTACCCTAATGGAAATCATCTCTAAAACTTTCCAAAGGAACTATCTTTACAATACACGGTTGGGCAAAAGTAGGTTTACAGTTGTGAGTACGCAAAACAGAGTTTATTCCTATAGCTATTTATTATTATGTTTACCATACAAACTGTAAACCCACCTTTGTCCACCCCTATGTATATGGAAATACATTCTTTTCCTGATTCTCCTTTATGGTCCAATCTTAGCAATACTGCCATGAAGCAACAGGTTCAATTTAATTAATGCCTAGCTCCAGAAAAAGCAAATAGTAACCTTTCAAAGAGATTATTATATTTTCTAATTAAAAAGGATACAAAATCTCTAAGTTGTCCAAATATTTCATCCACTTTTCCAATTTGTTCTTTGTTTTCTAAATAAACTGGAGCATTGAAATAAGGCACCTTATTTTCATCTGTGGTACATTTACAAACTATGTCATCTTCACAGGGATGCAGGAACTCTCCTAATACTGAAACAGGACAAGAAAACATTAAAATATAAAAAAAATTCAAACAATATTGACCAACCTCTCCTGGAAGCTTTCTTCTTGACTACCTGGGATTTTACTGTATCTGTTCTCCTGAGGAACAAAAGCCTTCCAGTTGATAGTCCAATCTCCCAAAACCAGCTATGTGACATGGGGTAAGGGCCTCACTTTCTCTACTTTAGTGTCCTCATCTTTAATACAGGGCTAATAACAGGCCCAATATCCAACATACAGTATTCTGAGTACTAAGTGCAATATTAAATGTCAAGTGCTCAGAAAAGTGCCTGGCACACTGAGACCACTCAACCTGTAACAGTGATTTTATTACATCAGTAACTATTATTATTATTTGCTTAAACATCATATTGCATTTTAATGTCTGTTCTTCCTTCTCCCCAATCCCTAACAGTAAAATCAGTCTTGGTTGTTCCCATCTTTTTTTCTTCCCCTTTTACACCCTCCCACTACCATCTCTTCACCAAGGACTCTTTAATCTTTTCCAGAAAAGTGTGGAATCTCAAAATAACTACCTCCATTTCTAATTGACTGTCAACCCAAACTAAATTATTCACCACACTGCTGCAAAACCAGCTCTCCATCCCTATCACTCATGCTCAAAATCTGGAACGCTTTAACATTTCCCAGGACATTAGTATTAAGTCAAGTTCCACCAAGTTTGTTTCCATTGAAATCTCTCTCCTATCTAACCCTTCTTCTTCTCACTTCCACCATGCTCTCGCTGTTTCTCTCACTGTTGAAACGGCCTTGGGCTAGGACCTTTGACTAACCACTACCCTCTGCAAACCACCTTGCATACTGACCAAACCCATTCTTTAGGTCGGACTGTGTTCATCTTTTCTCCTCTTTGATACACGCTTCCGCTGTCAAATCTCTGTCTCACTTTCCCTGACTTCCATCCCACCTCATTGATAATCACTCCAAAACTGCTCTAATTAGGTCTTTTTCTTGGCCTCCCCTCTGCAGTTTCCCTTCCAAGCAAAAAGTTTTCTCTCAGTTCTCTTATAATTAAGATAAAATGTGGGCTTTGGTGTCAGAAAACTTGCTTTTATCTCAAATACATTACTTACTGATTGATCACTTATTCCTAACCACGACCCTGGCAAAGAAACTTAATTCACAGTTTTCTTACCTGTAACATGGGAACAACAGAGGTAAGCATAAAATATTACCTATTTAATATCTTTCAGACCAAACTCAAGTACCACCTCCATGATGCCCTGTAAGTGTCCTTCAGCCTTCTTAATCTCCCCCTTACACTCTAGAGCATGATTATAAGTTCGTCTACAGCATCTCCACAGATTTCACTCCCCAACCAAGTAGCGACCTCCGTGTGTGAGTGGCTGGACCTATCTTACAGTACCTGATCCCCACTCAAACTTACTAATGACACAAACCCACAACTTCCTCAGCCCGTCCCCATCCCCAAGTAGGCTAAGCTTAGGAACCGACATACAAACTACATGTTCTGGAGGTCCTTGGTCTTGGCCTTTATTAAAACCTCCGCGGCCACCCCCACGTCCAAATCCTCCTCTGCCGCCGCCGCCTCTGAAATTGCCGCCGCCGCCTCTGAAATTGCCGCCACCTCCACCTCGGAAGTGGTTGTTGCTGCCGCCTCCACGACCGAAGCCGCCACCTCCACCGCCTCGATTAAAGCCTCCACGACCTCCGCCTCGAAAAGACATGCTCGCTCCCACCTGGTGAAAAAAACAGTGCGTGTCTTTTGGTCACTGTGACGTCTGGGTACACAACCTCACTGTTCTGAGCTTTGGCCAAAACACCATAAAAGGGGACAGTAATAGCAGCAACTCTGCTACCAACACCAACGACCAAGCCGCCAGCGACGAACCCGAAGGGTGAGGAGTGTCGCCTCCTCATAGTCCTGTGAGCGCCGACCCACTGTCACCAGCTTCGTCGCCTTCGGTTAGTGCCTCCTCCCCCCGCAAGCAGCAAGGTCTTCACGCTGCTGTCCGTTCCTTCCCGCCTCCCTCCCGGCCGCAGCATTCCCTGATTCTTCGGATCCCTACAACCACTCACCGGATCCACGTGCGCGTCTGGCCCGGGTGCACACACCCACCCTCCGGTACTTCCGCCGCACACGAGCCTCCTCGGCCACCGTACCGGCACAAAGTGGAGGGGCGAGTCCGGAAACTCTAGTAACTAGTTTACAAAAAACGAACAAACAAAACTCACCGGCAGGACCACCGACACCGTCAACTTTTCAAAACAGCCTTCAGCGCTGGAAGAGTAGCATGTCTTACTTCAACCACTGGTTTACGACAGTTAGACTTGCCTACCGACGAGCCAAGGAAGTGACGCACAATGGCAGCGTCCGTTGCTCCTGATTTGCGCGGAGTGTGGCCTCGACGTAGTTCTGGGAGACGTCTGGGGCTGCAGGCTCGGTTTCTGTGCCAGCCTCTCGGTACGTCACCAGCGGATGCCAACTTCCTCGCTGGGTCCTTGCTTTTCAGGATGCGAGGTGATCTTCTCACTCCTCAGTTCGTTGCCAGCTGTCACCCACATTTCTGAGCAGCTCTGCCCAGACTGTCACCCACATTTCTGAGCAGCTCTGCCCAGAGCGTCGCTACCCGAAGGCTTGTCTGCGTTTTCTGGAGTCTTTTTTTCCTTCCTTGTCTTTTGAAGTACGCACGGTTGTGGCGAAATTGTGGCGATACTTTTGTTTTGTGGTTTCACCAGAAGAAAAAGATGCCAGTGTATTTTTAAGGAAACTGTGTTATTTGATAGAGAAAGCTAACGCTTCTCACCTAAGGAAAGCTGATGACTTACTAACTTTGGTTTGTCTCTCTTACACCCGAATCTTCTGAGGCGTTACCTTGGTATTTGATAAAATTGACCTCCGCTGAACGAGGATGGGGATTGGTACCTATTTCAAAGTTGTGATCTTGAAAGAACTTGGTAAACTTCACTGTGGAAATATTAGGAAGACATCATAATATGTCTTCGACACTAAAGTATACGCTGCTTGAGAAAGCACCTAATAGTCCTACATATAAAAGGAATTTGATAAACTTTAAATTCTGTACATCAGAGGTAGAATTATTCATAAGTTATCTGCTCTATTTTGCTTTGCGTAATTTAATAGTATTTGCATTCAGTGTTTGTCTATTTGGTGTTCCACTTGTTATCTTAAATTCAGTGAGATGAAACCATTGAACTTTTATGGGACCTTCAAGAGAAGTGAAGGCCCGCAACTCATTAGAGGAACAACCTACAGCTTTGGATTCTCACAGTCCTCAGTCCTTTTCTGGCTCCCTCCTCTTCCACTTCCCAAATTGTTCATCATTCCAGTTCTGTTTGTCCTCATGCTCTTGGTTTCTGAATCTTTGGGCTCAGACCTTCCAGCAGTCTCCTCTATCATTATCGACATTCCTGCCCCAGCCTTGGTTGCTGTCTCTTTTATCCAAAACTACCAATAACAGTGATCCCCAACCTTCTTTGCACCAGGGATCAGTTTCGTGGAAGACAATTTTTCCATAGACTAGGGAGGAGGGGATAGTTCCCAGGTGATTCAAATGCATCACATTCAAGCTCACCTCCTGCTGTGCAGTCCAGTTCCTACCAGGCCCAGACTGGTACCTGTCTGCAGGCAGGGAGGTTGAGTACACCTTTATAAGGTGGCTCTACTGTCATTACAGGCCTCCGGTTGTCACTACACTTTCTTGTGTTATTCTTACCCGAAATCACCCAATATGATCTACAAGAATTCAAAAGCACAGAAATAATAGCAGTGAACTGCAGCAGTCTCACATTCTGAGCATCTTTGTTGCCTCAAAATAGATACTAACAGGCTCAACTGTTCTTCTCAATGCACTGCATGTAATAACATAGTGACCTTACTAAAACATACCATACCATAGCCATCCTCAGGACCCCAAATATCTCCCCATTTCCTTTAGCAACAAATCTAAATTAAAATCCCCCTCTTGATTAGCCCTTTGATAGAATTAATTTTATTTTCCTCCCGTGCTGTACACCTTCCCTCTGCCCCCCTCAGGCCAACATTATTTGCCTTGCTTCTCTTTCTCTGCAGTTGTTGAACAATTCCTGCTCGCAAGAGTTCCTTTTCCCATTCTCTAGACCAGCCTTTTTCTGTCTTTTTATCCTGGAGGTGTCCTTGAGATAATTTTCAAGTCTCAAATCTGTGTCAAAAAAAATTATTTATGATGAGCAAGTTGTAGATGTAATGACTCAGTGATAATTGTCAATGCTTTTCTTTAACTGATAAAATACATGTAACATAAACTTTATTGTATTAGTCGTTTTTAAGTGTATAGTTCAGTGGTTCATGTTGTGCAACTCAGTGCTCTTTTCAGCAGAGACTGTAGAATTGTATACCTGAAACCTGTATAATTTTATTAATCAGTTGTTACCCCAATAAATTCTGTAAAAAAATATTTAAAAATTTAAAAAAGAATGTTTCTCTGTGAATGTGTTTATTGTTGTTCTATTTATTAGCCTACTCTGTAGTTTCTTGCCCCTCCCCCCCACAAAGGATATCAATTCTCATACAAATTAAGTGGGAGAGAAAACTTCAGTTTTTCCTTTGATTTAGTAAAGGTTGCAAAATGATTTTAGTGGGTGTTAATCTGTATTTATAGTCCTACATGTGCATAAAAGTGTTATTTTTGAAACTAAAAATAATGGAATTTACCTATTTAGTAAGAAATCTTGTCTTTTGCCGTGTGTATTCTCAGTTCTGAGTTGATCTTAAGACTGGCTTGCACAGATTCCATTTGCAACCAAAATGAGATGATTTCCATATTCTTAATGTTCATTAGATAAGAAAAAGCTTGTTTGCACAAGATGTTAAAAAGTACACTAAAATGTTTATCACTTCCCTAAAAATGGCAGAATGCTCTTCTTCCACAGAAATCCAGAACTTGTAGAACTGCAAATCAGTAAATTTCATCTTATGTGTATAATCATCAACTCACAAAGTTCTTCCTCTTTTCCCAAAGTCAGGTGCTGAGGCCGAAAAGAAGATTCAGAGAAAAGAGCCCTCTTTCAGACATACCCTTGCATTGAAAGAGAGGGAAAATACTGTTCAGTTTGTTCTGCGATTTTCCCGGGTAACTGGTTCTCAACTTGACACCTGAGACTTTCTCACTCTCAAGTGCAAGCAGCAGTGGAAATATTTCAAGATTTCTTTTTGCTATGATTTTTCCAAAGATTCAATTTTGTCACTTGAAATGAAAATATGTTCTGTAGGCCCTTGAATATACTTGTTCAGCTAGTTCATGTGATAAAAAATATCTACTAAGTGGGCTAAGTTTCTATAGCCATTCTTGATCTTCAGAGCATTTGGCAAAATCTAGCCTACTATTTTCTTGAAAGTATTCCCACAGTTCACTTTTTAGCTCAAACATCCTATTAAGATCCAAAATCTATATTAGTTTCTCCTATTGTGTAAAAAATTACCCCAACACTTAGTGACTTAAAACAATAAGCATTTTCTTGCAGAATCTCTAGGTCAGAAATTCAGGAGCGGGTTAGCTTGTTGGTTTAGCTTTAGGGTCTCTGGTGTGGTTGCAATCAAAATGTTGACTGAGGCTACAGTCATCTGAAGGCAAGACTGGGGAAGGAGGGTCCGTTTCTGAGGTGGCTCACTCAGGTGCCTAGCAAGTTAATGTTGTCTTGCCAAAAAGACTCAGTTCTTGACACATGGGCCTGTTTATAGAGTGCTTAAGCATTCTCGTAACATGGCAGCTGGCTTCCCCTAAGAGGAATGATCTAAGCCAAGAGATTTTATGTATGTGGCAGTAAATTTATGTGGTCTTTGTCCATGCTTCCACATAGTTTTCTGTTGTTGTTGTTTTTTTTTTTTTCTGATTGAAAGGAATGCATTTAATAAAAACTGGAATACACAAAATGATGTATACACTTCAGTGTGATAGGCAGAGGTGCCAAGAAAAACAATTAAAAATATGGAACGCTTCATGAATTTGCGTGTCATCCTTGTGCAGGAGCCATGCTAATCTTCTCTGTATCGTTCCAATTTTAGTATTTGTGCTGCCTAAGCGGGTACAGTTTTTTAAATATTCTTGAGTGAACTGGCCTTTGGCAACTTTCGCCATTTTTGTAGCGTCACTAAGAAATTTTTTCATTTCAGCTCCAAAAGTGTCTGACACCAGTACTTCTCTGGGAGGAACACAGTATGTTGTGAATACATCAGGGTTTTCTTTTTCTCAGGAAGTGATGCTGAAATCATTGATGGGGTACCAGCAATATAGATGCCAACACACTTCCTCCAAAATGTACCTTTTGTTTCCAATCTGAAGACAAAATAGTAAATGTGTCTTGGCCTTTGTTTTGGGCAGTATTATATTATCATGGGAAAATTTTCTTGAATGTTACCACAATTTACTTATCTCGCAAATGCTACCACTTGACATTTGTTATTGAAATCTGTTGATCCATCAGTATGGATAAAAAGTTTTTTGTTTTATTACACAAAATCTCTTCAGCACCATGTGACATGTCATCATCAATTACATCAATTTATCAAATGTCAAAACAGAAATTTTTTAGTTTCTTACATTATTATTCTAGCATTTTACTCTAAATTTACATACTAGAATTGTGAGTTTCTTACCAACTGTAGGGCTTTTTCCTTTTTTTAATCAAAAAGTTCTACTACTTAATAACTTGCTTTTTGGACCTTCTTACTAAAGGTAACTGACTTTTTTTTTTTAAACAAATTTTACTCTGCAATTTCAAAGGCCATTTAAAATTATTTGTTCCTTTGGTATGATTTATAGTTGTCTTCTCAATTTTGCTGGAGCCATTGCTGCATTTGTAAGTTCTTCATCATCAGAATTACCTGTGCCTAGAATTCTCTTCCATCTCCCACTACATCCTCAAAAATCACCACATTGTGGCTCAGGTAATTGGGTGTTGTTCTGCAACGTGAAGTGAACTTCACCTTGGTCAGGGCACATGCCTGGGTTGCAGGTTTAGTCCCAGTTGGGGCCCATATGGATTGATGTTTCTTGCTCACATTGATGTTTTTCCCCCTCCCTTCCCCTCTCTCTAAAAATAAGTAAACAAAATCTTTTTAACAATATCACCACATTGGACCCTAAGTCATGTTTGCAAAACAGGTGCCAATGAAGTGTAAAACAAGCAAACAAAACAAGGGAATTGCAAAAGAAAAGTGAAATCCTTAAAAATACAATTCATTTTTAACCTGCAAGCTCCATGTTTTGCAATATTTACATGACAACAACAGAAAGCCACCTGAGTCATAGTATTTACAAAGCCTTTCCTTAGAATTAAACTGCACCCTTTGATGTGGTAATCAGGAAACCTTGTTTGCTCTCAGTTGGCTGTGGGCAAGGGACGCTGGGGAGGATCTGAGATAGAATTCAAGGGGAACAGGCTGATGCTATCAACCTGTTATCCCTCCCTCAGTACAATTCAGC
Organism: Anoura caudifer; assembly: GCA_004027475.1. Lineage (NCBI taxonomy): Eukaryota > Metazoa > Chordata > Mammalia > Chiroptera > Phyllostomidae > Anoura > Anoura caudifer. The sequence continues at coordinate 82,282 of PVKU01004372.1, read as the reverse complement.
ACTCACCAGTTAGCAACAGCCTTCCTTCCTTATCCTACATCAAAAACTGGGAGCAGACTCAACCAAAAGAACATAGTCATGCAGAGAACTGCCATATAGGTGAACAATTTGTAGCAAAATCATTAACCGGCTGCTTGATCTATTCATCACTGCAAGTGCTGGCATTGCAATTGCATGGAGAAGGAAATTCAAAAGAATTTTTCCAGCTCTGACTGGAACACAAGTTCAGTCCCTGGTCAGGATTCACACTTAGGTTAAGGATTCAATCCCTGGTCGGGGTGCATATGAGAGGCAGCCAATCAACATCTCTCTCTCTCTCTCTCTCTCTCTCTCTCTCTCTCTCTCTCTGCCTCTCTCTCTGATCAATAAAAATGTATCCTTGGGGGAAAATGAAAAAATTTTTTTTTCCACTCTTCTGGAACCTCTAGTAACCTCTCACAGAACCCCTAATGATATCTGAAGTCCTCAACTGAGAAATCTGCACTAGAGTATAAGCTCCTGAAAGTGGGAACTACATCTTACATGTTTTGGTATCCTAAGTATTTAGAATAGTGACTGCAAAAATAAAAATAAAAAACTGATGCCCAGTAAGTATTCATTGAATTTAACTGAACTTTTCTCTATACTTTGAATTTCTGTCCATCCATTAAGATTCTGTTTGTTGACAAATGATTATAGAATGATCAACAAAGAGATTATAAAAGAGATGGGTGGAGCAGAAAGGATGTAAGTACATTCGAATTATGAGATCCAAGATCTAAGAAAGCATACATCCATTGTGTTACTGAAGTTAGGAAATCTGATTAAAATTCTTGATAAGGAGATATTGTAAATGATAGATAAGAAAAGGGCTTAAAACTTTATATTGGAACAAAATTTTAAAAGGACTTGGCCAAGTTGCCATTAAATTGGAAATATTAATATGAACTCATAACTTTCTTTTTAAAAATTTTATTAAAATTTCAAATATGACCAAAAGTTGAGAACATTATAATGAGCCTCTATGTACCCATAATCCACCTTCAATAATTCCCAGCTCTTTGCAGATCTTACTTCATCTACAGATCCCTGGCTTTTTAGAACATATATATTTTCGATAGTGTATTTTGTAGTAAGCCCCAAATAGCATTTAATTCATAAATGTCTAGCAGAGACCTTTTTAAACATAAGCACCATACCATTATCACATCTAACAAAAATAGTAATTCTTTAGTATCAGCTAATAACAGTCCATGTAGGTTTTTCCCAAATTATTTCAAAATGTTTTAATAGTTGGTTTGATCAAGTAAAGATCCAAACTATGCCCATGAAGTACATTTGATTGATATACCTCTTAAATGTCTTTCATTATCAGTTTCCGCTCCCTGTTTTTATTTTTTTCATGGCATTTATTTGTTGAAAGTGTCTTTTATCTGGTAGATTTCCCATCCTCTTGGTGGTATAAAGCATGTTTACCTATTCTCTCGTAGTGTGATCTGGAGAATTGATTATGTTCAGGTTCAACTTTTTTTTTTTCCGCAGAAATCTTCATATAGCATCACATGAGGAGGCTCATGATGTATGGTTGTCCCTGTTTTAGCAATATTAAGATTGATAAGTAGGATTCGTATCAGCCTGGTTCATCTATTAAAATGTTTCCACTTTTTTTTCACCAAGATGGCACTGAAAGTGAAGAAGGAAGCATCTGCCCCTCCTAAAGCCAAAGTCAAAGCAAAGGCTTTGAAGGCAAAGAAAGCAGTGCTGAAAGGTGTTCGCAGCCAGAAGGAGGAGGAGTAGAAGAAGAAGAACAACAACAACAACAGGAACCATCACTTGTCACCCACCTTCCTACAGCCCAAGACACTGCGGCTCCAAAGGCAGCCCAAACATGCTGGGAAGCATACCCCCTGGAGTAATAAGTTTGACCACTGCGCCACCATCAAGCTCTCCCCCAACTACCAAGTCAGCTCTGAAGAAGACAGAAGACAGCCATCCCCTTGTGTTCACTGTGGATGTCAAGGCTAACTAGCACCACATCAGACAGGCTGTGAAGGAGCTCTATGACATTGACGTGGCCAAGGTCAGCACCCTGATGAGGCCTGATGGGGAGAAGAAGGCCTATGTTCCACTGGCTCCAGACTGTGATGCTTTGGATGTTGCCAACAAAATTGAGGTCACCTAAACTGAGTCCAGCTGGCTAATTGTAAGTGTAAAAATTTTTTTACTGTGAAAAAAATAAAGTGCCCTGACCAGAATGGCTTAGTTGTTTGGGTATCATCCCACAAAGCAAATCACCACCAGTTTGATTCCCGGTCAGGGCACATGCCTGTGTTGCAGGGTGCGTTCAAGAGGCAACACATCCATGTTTCTCTCCCTCTCTTTCTCCCTCCCTTCCCCCCTTTCTAAAAATAAATAAGATCTTTTAAATAAATAAATAAATAAAAATAAAGTTTCCTTCCAGCTTTTCTGGTTTTAGCAGATATTGATGATCATCTCCTAGATCCATTGGTTCATGAGGGGCTGCAAAACAGTAATATGCTAATTTTATCATTTCTTCAGCAGTTATTAGATGAAATAAAGAATCTCATTATTTTAAATTTTTATTTCAATCCTTTATTATTATTGTTCTTTTTAATGCTTAAATTGTTTCATCTTTGGTACATGAGAGCCCCTTCAAGGTGGGTCCTATGTCTTTTTATACCATTCACTGGCCTCTGATAGCTTTCTTGTTTTCTGACACAAGATACCTCTGCTTGATTTACGCATTTCCTCCCCAGGCCCTTTCTCTGAGGCCTCACATGCTGAATGCCTTCATGAGACACATACACTCCAGAGGGCAGGAGACAAGACCTGGCATATCAGTAAAATTTTTAGAAAACCAATGCTCAGGAACTTGCCAGGACATATTCTCTGAAATAAAAGACAAATTGTTTCATCTTTCACTTCCTTTCATAAAGAAGGAAACACAAAACTTAGCAAGCTTTCGTGGGAATATTCCCTTTTGGGAATAATTGCTTTCTCAGGGAATATTTCACCCTAAGGAGTAGCGGCTCTGGCTGCCAGGACAGGAAAGGGTTCTGAAGCGATCCAGAAGACCCCATGGTGTTGGAGGTGTCAGTAGTGAGAAAAAAAACCCCAAAACATTACATAGTATTTGAGGAAGATCCAGTGGGTTCTCCCTTAATACAGGACCCTAGGATTCAAGATCAAGGCCATACCATCTGCAGCAAAAAGTGTGCTCTTTTTGAGAAACAACCTGTGACTACTGGGTCCTGGTAAATGTGGAATAACTGAAGACGGGACACTACATCACCATGTGGCCAGAAATGCCCATTATGGGTCTTAACAGACCTGTGAAGCATAAGGTTGAGCAGGCCTAGTAAAAAGGTAATATGAAGTGTTATATCCAGAAACAAACACAAAAAGAACCCAAGGACACAAGCAAAGTGCATGAGCAGGTAGCCCAGGTTCCCTACCCCCAATCCAAATTGCTGCACCTGTGCCCCTCTGTCAGTTCACCCCTGTGGTTCTATGGGGAAACTGGTATGGCCAGCTAAGGGAGGAGAGAAAAGCTTGTGTTTGGTATACAGATGGGTCAGCTCACTACAGTCACACTTAAGAGCAGTTTAAAAGACAGTGGTGAGGAAAATCCTCCCATTGGGCAGAGCTTCTGTAGTACACTTGGCCATCCACATTTTCCTCTGGAAAAACAAGTGGCCTGAGGTTAGATTGTATATGGGATCACAGGCAATAGTGATTCCCTGACCATCTCTTTTTTCCCCTCTAGAATTAAAAATATTAAGAGATTAAGACCAAGAAAGTCTGAGGTAGGAAGCTGTGGATGTGCATATAGGAGTGGGAATGAAGTGTAACAATCTTTGTATCATACGTTAACATCCATCAGAGAAAAGGCACTAAATAACCATCAGAATGACTCAGCCAATTGATATCAGTGGTTTCAGTTCTCAGCTACCCCAATGCACAGGAATGAAGTGGCCATGGTAGCAGAAATGGAGGCTACCCACAAGGCCATTAACATGGACCCCCAAGGTTTGTTTAGCTGCAGCCATCAACAAATGTTCAATCTGACAGCCACAGTGCAGACCCCCAAGACTGCACCAATTAGCCACCTGGTGGTAAATTGCCACAGTCTGTCCTTTTGATCTTCAAAGAGCCAGTGGTACTTTCTTACAGGCATTGACTTACATCACAGATTAGCAGGTCCCATTCCTGTCTGCAGGGCCTCAGCTAAGATCATGATCCAAAGGATTACAAAGTAATCCTTTAAAATTTAATCTTTCAACAGGGGTTCCATATGACATCCTGTCAGACAAGAGGACCCACTTTACAGCAAAGAAGATGTCAGCGTGGGCCTATGACCATGCTTCACTGGGCATCACATGCAGCACCATTCAGATCCAATGTCAGGGAACATTGGAACAGCCTGCTGAAGCAGAGCTGAGGTGCTTCTTGAAGGCAATATATGAAGACTGGGTGCTATCCTCCTGGAAACAGCAAATGCATCGAATCGAAGACCTTCATACAACGTTGTATCCCCCAGAGAGGGAAGACACAGGCATGGGAGCCCAAGGAATAGAATCAGGAATGACCACACTTAACCATCACTTTTATGAAAGTCTCCTCCTGTCTTGCTCTTTCCTCTCTTGACTGTTACTTCTCAGTCTCCACTAACAGATATGTAAATTGAGGAGGTGTCCCAAAGCACTTTCCCTTTCTTCCTAGACTATATCATGTACCATCTGTACAATAGCAACTTCCCAATTCTATCTCTTCCCAATGGCCAACTGGGGACTTCTTACTTCCTGGCCCCACAACTTTGGACCCTGCTGGGTTAGGGGTCTTGTTCCCTAGTGGAAGTACATGTCTGCCAAGGGCACAGCAAGAATCACGCTGAATTATAAGCTAAGCCTTCTGCCTGCTGCACATTGGGGTCCTGGTGTCTGGAGACCAGCAGGGAAGAAGAGGAGTCACCCTCATCACAGGGTAACTGGCCCTGATCATTCTGAGTCAGAAGGACTGCTGCTGTATGATATGTATGGGACCGTGTAGCTAGTTTAGTGTCTCTGTGACAGGAGTAGAAGCCGCAACTAGAACGAAATGGTAACTACTGCTGGGAGGGGTTGTGGGCCACGGCCTCAGGTAACGCACTGGAGCTGGCAGAGATGGAAGGTCAGGGTGAAGGGACTCTAGACGGGGTAAGATGAGTACCAATTGCAGCCCCAAGCTCAATGACAAGGTCAGGGGCTGTAGTTTTTCCCATCACCTCCCTCTTCTAAATTTTCCCTCAGAAAGAGAGGCCCACTGCAATTTTCAAGGAGCTACTCTCCGAGCACATATGGTAAATAGATCTAAAAGATGTAAAAGATGTAAATAGTGTAAAATGGTGCATAAATGGTGGCAATGATTTTCCCATGTCCCTCCTTCAGGGGAGGTTTTGCTGCCTAGCTATGAAGAGTGTGGTCAGCAGACACCTACTTCTGACCGAATCTAATTATCTGTTCCTTCAGGGTCTGCCTCACCTGAGGGTATGCATTTCCTGGCAACCTACACCATGCGACTGAGAGCAAGCCAGGGCTTAATGGTCCAGTCACTTCTGCCTGACCCAGGGAAACGTGACAGGCCACACTCACTCCAGAGCTCCCCATAGGCTGGCCGAGGCTGCATTGCAGTGTGACTGCTCTCTCTACTCGTTCCTGTTCCTTCCCACTTCCTTTCACTGAAGTTCATTGCTAATAAGTATTTTGCACCCACCTCCCAAATTCTGTCTCATGTCTGTTTAGAGAGAACCCAGACTGTGACAGCATTTCTGCTGCCACAAATTTATTTTACAAATATAAATGAATCCAGCGCTATAGTTGGTGCCAGGGAAAGCATGCTCATTTTAAAAAGGTGTTTTTTTCACTCAGAGTGGAAGGCTTGATCAGAGCACAGCCAGTGCATGGTAAAGGGACTGTTTTGTTGAGGATTTTCAATGTATTCAGCATAGCCTTCAATCTGATGTACTCTTCCTTTTTGCCATTGCCTAGTCTTTAGCTGTGAGGGAAAATGTCATCCCCTGTGAGGGAAAAGTCCAGTTACCAAGAACAGCAGTGTATTATTAGTCAGTAACAAAAACTTTTTAAATATTTTAACAAAAGCATAAGAAGACATTGTCTTCCATTGTAGTTTCTGTCTTCCTTAGAAAACAGAATGGAGGTTTTACTCAATACCAAGAGGGGAAATCAGCTGCCTCTGGAGAAAACGCAGTCCCTATTGGTTGCCTCCCTCAGCTACTTACTGGGAAGGACTTTTGTTTTGCTTTGTTCCAGTTACGGTAAGCTCCTTGGATTGTAGCCAAACTCTCTACAAGTTCAAAAGTCCAAAGCTCTTGAGGAGGCTTGCTCTTTTTAAATATTTTTTCAGAGGTTAAATATTAAATTTGAAAAAACTATCTGGGGTGGAGAAGTACCCCCAGTAGAGACATGGACCTGAATGTCTCCAACATGAAGTGCGCTCATGTTACTCTGTTACTTTTGTGCTTCTCCTTAAGTTTTTGCCAGGTAAGTGATTCAGTGTTTATGCAAACTGCTTTACGAAAATATGTTTAATATTATAAAAACATTAAAATCTTGAGACACTACTTTGATTTAAAGATTGCATAGTCCAGTTACCAAGAGCAGCAGTGTATTAGTAACAAAGAATTTTTTACTATCTTGATGAAAGAGCTTTAAGAAATTACTTTTCTGTATGCTTTTACCTGGGCCTGGAAATTAAACTGAATAAGAATTTTAGCAATATAGATCTGTAACTTACAGTATTCATATTAAATAAATATTTACAAAGCTCCTTCTATGTGCAAACTATAGCGCTGAGCAAATGACAAGACTGATCTGGCCAGCAGTCTTTCGGCACAGTTGTAGCAAGGTCATATGAGTGTGCCAGTGAGGAAATAACAAGCAAGATTCAAATAACATTTGAAAACACAAGAAAAGGAACTGTTAAAAGACAGTATATATTTAATTGGCAAAAAATGGTGCAAATATCCTGTGCCAAGGGACTTTATAGAAGGAGAAATTCCTTCCTGGAGGTCAGGAAGTGTTTATGGATCAAGTAGGATTTGAGCTAGACCTGTAATTCTGGATTAGATTTGATAGGTGAAGAGAAGGAGAAAGTGATTTCCAGCGTTTCCAGCCTAGAGAAACAGCAAGTGCTATGGCAGAAGGATAGCAAAGGCCCCTCCAGATGAATAAACCCTTGTGATAAAAGTGGAGACTTTGTGAGTAATTCAGGGAGTTAAAACTGAAATGACAGATTGTAACCAGGTTGGAAATTCATCTATTAAGGTTAGAGGTGTTGAAGACCTTTTAGATATTTATTGAGCAGTGCCTACTTTTGTGACCAAAGCATTTTGAAACAGGATTCCAAAAACTGTTTTTTCCTTAATGCTTATTTATAGAAGCAAAAATTTAAATAAAACTACCTGAGAAATCAGAATTACATACTTTGTTTCCTATAAGTTCTAAAATATGTATGCAATGTTTAAAACAGAGAACAAATGGGAATAAACTGAGTGTTCATTGATGAGAAACTGATTAAATCATTGTACATCCATAAATGAACTATCATGTACTCATTAAAATAATGCATTCTATATTTACTTTAAAAAGACCTTACTAAAATCTTGATTTTGTTCAATAAAAATATACATACACATGGATGTATCTGCGTATGCACCCATACATGCACACACGCAGCTGCCTGTGCAAAGGGCAATTTAGAGGTTCCTGGAGAGCATGTATCAAACATGACCATTGGTGTCTCTGAGCGATGGGACTACTGGTGACTTGTTGAAAATTCATTTATGAATTTTCAGAATTCAGAAATTTTGTTTTATTCATTCTTTATTTTTCTTTTTTAAATACCAAATGAATGTGTGTTGATTTATTATAAGAAAAATGGTTTTTTTGAAAAAAAAAAAAAGACATTTCAGACAGATTTTCAGTTCCTGGAACAAAAGTAGAATAAAAAACAAAATGGAAAATAGTAGTTTTCACTTACAAAAAGAAGAGCCTCTTTTTTTAAACTGAACAATCATTCAATAATAAAGTTGTCTTTATTTATTTAACAGACAGCATTTTGAGAGGAATTAATAGCTGTGAAAATTTCAGAACTTAAAATATTAGTTTATAAAAGAATGGAATCTGAGAAATAACTACTTTTAAATGAAGGTTACCATAGAGATGACATAAATGTGTTCAAAGAAGTTTTAAAATGTATCTACATTGTCAGAGTGAAATAAAATACATACAGCTGGATGAAATTTTTGTTATTTTTGAAAGCTGGGAGCAGATTTTCTTCTAGGTAATAAAGAGCCCCACTCCTTTTCATATTAAAACATTCTGATGGACTGACTTGGACATGGACTATGTCAATGGCAGATGTGGTTGATAGTGGCATAGACTTAAATTGCTCTGAATAGTGAAATGAGAAGTTTGGTTTTACTGAACCTGCACAGGCAAAGATGTAAGGAGACTCAGGAAAGGATGGCAGAAAACTCCAGAGCACAGAGGGCGTGGCTGCTGTACGCCTGACCAAGGAATATGAAGGAGCAGGGAAGCCAAGTGTTTCAGTCAATATGGTTGTCTACTGTGATGGTACTGTGCTGTGACGTAATCCTTCCCTGAAACCTTAATTTTTTATTTTACTCTAAAAGTTTATCACGAACCTAGGTTTATATGGGCAGTATTTCAGAAAGAAAGAACTAGGGTGATGCTCAGCAGAGCAGCAAAGAATATACACAGGAGATGACATGCAGTGCAGAGAGCGAGGGCAGCAAATGATGGCACAGGAGGCAAATGCTGACACCTGTCGTTCCACAAAAGGACAGAAAAACCAAGCAGGCTGCTAGAACTAGTTAAGTCCGAGCTCTGCTTATCAGCCAAAGGCCTCCCACATCCAAGTGAACTCTGAATGAAAAACAAGGCAACTTTAAAGTGGCGGCAAAGCTCTGTGGCCTGTCTGCTTGCCCTTGCCCCACCATGTTCCCAGCGCAGTGGCAGTCCTGGAGATGGCCGTCCACATTCCCAGTGTGGAACTCTAGTCCTCAGCTCTGCAAGGAGCGCAGCAGACTTTACTTAAAAATAATAGTGTGTCAGTTCTAACCTGCTTTGGGGGTGCTTGAATGCCTGGCAAAACATACTCTTCTTTATTTTACCTAATTCAGAACTCACTCAGAGTGCAAAGACAGCAAGCATTCCTCAAAAGCATTGTAAGGCAAACAGACAACCTGCAGCCATCTGGGACAAAAGATTACAGTTGAGACATATAGTAGAATGCTAAAGCTTGGAAGGAAAAGTTAGGGAAATAGTATCCATGGGAAATTAGGGCATTCAGCAGCCCCTGTGTATACTCAGGAATTTAGAAAGCAACACATATGCCCAGGGCAAGATGCATACTCAGAAAAGACCTAATAAGATGCTAAACTTAAACCTCTAAACAATCTCTAGGCTCAGTGCAAGCATGAAGTGAAGGCTAAATCAGAATAGTAAATGGCCTGGCTAAGCCAAGCCTTGTTGTTGATTTCAGCAGTTTCCTTCCTTCCTTCCTTCGTTCCTTCCTTCGTTCGTTCGTTTGTTCCTTCCTTCCTTCCTTCCTTCCTTCCTTCCTTCCTTCCTTCCTTCCTGAAGGAAGCTGGAGAAGCCATGGTTGAAGTCAGCCTACACTGCAAGGCACAGCTGAGGAGCCAGAGACTACTTAAATCATCCCTAGAACTGCAATCATAGCAGTGTATTTTTTGAACAAAATATATTTTTGTTGTATTTTTACCATATGGAGTATTTTTTTTTAAATGGAGAAATTAAGACATTCTCAGATGGTAGCATTAGTTGCTAGTAGACCTGCTCTACAAGAAATGCACCGCAAGAAAGGGAGTGCTTCAGGCTGAGCCAAAGGACACTGTACGGTAACTTGAAGGCATACAAAGAAATAAAAACCCCTGCAAAGGTAAATTTTTTTGTATTTATGTAGGTAAATACAAAAGCCAACATTATTTTATTTTTAGTTTGTATCTCTTTTTATTTCCTAAATGATTTAAAACACAAATGTATAAAATAATCATAAGTCTATGTTAATAGTCACACAACGTATAAAGATGTAATGTGTGATGATAACAACAGAAAGGAGAGTACAGAATTGTAAAGGAGCAGAGTTTTTACATGCTCTTGAAGCTAGATTGGTATTAATGCAAACAAAATTGCTCTAAATTTAAGATTTGAAGTATAATCCCCATGATAACCACAAAGAAAGTATCTTTAAAAATATACAAAAAATCAGAAGAGAATCAAGGCAGTTCACACACAAAACAAGGCAGTAATGGAGGAACTAAAGGACAAAAAGGCACAAAGCATATGGAAAAAAAGCCACAGGCAGAAGTAAGGCCTTCCTCATCAGCAATTAACTTAAATGCAAGTACATTAAATTCTCCAAATAATAGGCAGAGATTGGTAGAATATACTTTAAAAAACAACAAACCATGATCCAACTATATGCTGTCTACAAGAGACCCACTTCAGATCCGAAGATATAAATAGTGTGAAAGTAAAAGACTGAAAAATGGTATTCCATGCAAATAGCAACCAAAAAACAGCTGGAGCATCCATTTTAATATAAGACAAAATTGACTTTGTATCTTGTTACAAGAGACAAAATAGAGCATTAGATCTGATAAAAGAGTCAGCTTATTAAAACATAAAATAATAATAATCATATACACACAAAAACAAGGGAACCCAAGATGTATGATTCAAACATTGACATAATTGAAGGGAGGGAGAGATGATTCTACAGTAGCAGCTGGAGACTTTAGTATCTCATTTTCTATAACAGATAGAAAATCTGGACAGAAGATCAGTAAGAAAATAGGAGACTTTAAGAACACTCTAAGCCAAACTTACCTAACAAGTAGACGTTTATAGAGCATTCCACACAACATCAGCAGAATACACACTTTTCTCAAGTTTATATGAAACATTTTCCAGGATACACCATATCTTAGGTCACAAAACATGTCTTAATAAATTTAAGAATATTGCAATCATATGAAGTAGTTTCTCTAAGGACAATGGAATAAAGCTAGAAATCAGTAATAGGAAAACTAAAAAGTTCACCAATGTGTGGAAGTTAAACAACATATTCTTAAACAACCAATGGCCAGGGAAGGTTAAGAAAACTTAGAGATGAATGAAAACAAAAGTACAATATACCAATATATAAGGGATGTGGCAATTCTTAGCAGTAGATGCCTGCAATAAAAACAAGAAAAGATCTCAAATCAATAATTTACCTTTTCACCTTAAAGAAGTAGAAAGAGAAGAGCAAACTAAATCCAAAGCTAGGAGAATAATATCATTAAAATAAAGTTTATTATTCTTTTTTTCTTAATGTATTTAATCATTGTTAAAGAGTAATATTATTATTTAGTATTACAACAGACATGTATACAAGTATAATTTTTTCCTCTTTCATTAAGTACATTGATGTAATTAAAATAGTTTATTTACCCATTACTTTTATCCTTATTTGTACTGTACTATGCATTTTACTTTTTATAATTTTATTTGTTACAGGCATGGTTTCATATATATATATATGTAGTGGTTCCCCCTTAATTCACGGGGAATATGTTCTAAGAACCCCAGTGGATGCTTGAAACTGCAGATGGTACTGAACCTTGTGTATACTGTTTTTTTCCTAAACATACATTACTATGATGGACTTTATTTTAATTTATAAATTAAGCATAGTAAGAGATTAACAACAGTAAAAATAGTAAAATAGAACAAAGTATGTTATAACCAAAGTTACATGAATGGCTTTGGCCACTATTAAGTTACTTGAGCAATATTAACATGGTTAAGTCACTTAAACACTGCAGTACCATTGAGTCGATATGATAACCCAGTGACTAACGGGTGGGTAGCCTAGACAGTGTGGATTCTCTGGATAAAGGTTGATCCACATGCCAAGTAGAACTGAGTGTGACAGCATGAGATTTCATCACATAGCACAGAATGGCATGCTATTTAAAACTAATGTGTTTTATTCCTGGCTGGTGTGGCTCAGTGGACTGAGTGCCGGCCTGCAAACCAAAAGGTCTGGTTTGGTTCCTGGTCAGGGCACAGGCCTGGGTTGTGGGCCAGGTCCCCAGTTGGGGTGCAGGAGAGGCAACCGGTAGATGTTTCTCTCATACATTAATGTTTCTCTCCCTCCCTTTCCCTCTATAAATAAATTAAATCTTTAAAAAATAATGAAATAAAACTAATGAATTGTGTATTTTGGGAATTTTCCATGGAACCTCAGTTGACCATGGATGACTGTAACCATAGAAAGCAAATCTGTGGATGTAGGGGGTCAGCTGTGTATGAATTCCAATAAAAGAAAGTAGTTGTTGTTTATATTTTCTGCATAATTTACTCATCTCTTCAAGGCCTTTATTGAAAATAATTTTGTTGTATAAGGGAGTGTTTAAAAGTAACTGCTCTGGATGACAAATATACTAGGTGTGCTATTTGTCAATAGACAATATCTTGCAACTCATATTCCATAAAAAATGCTGTTTTTTTTTTAACAAATAAAGTTCCTACCAAAAAAAAGAACACCACAAGAAAAAAATCCAGTATACATCAGCCAAAGATATGTTTAGAAGGTGGAGAAAGAAATAAAAATCTCTCTTAAGTTTAAACACATTAAAAGATGTTTAACTTTGATCACTTCCGGCCAAGATGGAGTTGTAGGTGGACACACTGTGCCTCCTCTCACAACCAAAATTAAGGACAACAAAAATTTAGAACAAAAAAACCCCCACAACAGAATAGATAGAAAATTGAATTATGCAGAAGTCTGGCAATGATTCACCCAGACTGGTAAGAAGAGTGGAGTTGGCGGCCAGGGGAGAGGGGTTGAGGCAGGGAAAAACAGTGCCTAGTGGTCCCAGATGCCTAGGTGGCGGTTGGCACACCCCATGCACACAGCAGTTAGCAGACCCTGGGTGCGGGGAGGCAACGAGCAGACCAAGTGAGGCACACAAGGCAGCTGACCGCAGTTACACATTCATGCACAGAAAAAAACAGAGGAAAACTGGAAGCCAGACACACTGCGCAACCCAGGGCCCCAGGGCCCCAGGGCCCCAGTGCTGGGAAATAAAGCCTAAAAGCACCGATTGAAAACACTTGTTGGGTTTGAAGTGCTGGGAGAGACTCCCAGACTCACAGGAGAGTTTGTTAGAGAGACCCACAGGGTTCTAGAATGTGCACAAGCCCACTCACACAGAAATCAGCACCAGAAGGGCCCACTTTGATTGTGGAAAGCAGCGGAAGGAACTGGAATCCGAGAGAGAGCAGAGCAAGCGCCATTGTTCCCTCTTGGACCCCGCCCCCACATACAGCATCACAACCCAGCAACTGGGCTGCCCGACCCAGGGGAAGACATAAGGCTCCACCCCTCACTATGTAACAGCTGCAACTGGACCAAAAAAAAAAAAAAAAAAATGGCTCAAACGGGAGAACTGATCAAATTCATCTAAGAGCCAATTCATCTAAGCAACCAAAGAGATAGCCAACCTATCAGATGCATTTGTTCAAAGCCCTGGTGATCAGGATGATCACAGAATTGGTTGATTTGAGTTGCAAATTAGATGAACAAATGAAGGCTACAATAAGTGAAATGAAGGAAATTGCACAGGGAACCGATAGTGATGGGAAGAAAACCAGGACTCAAATCAATGGAGTGGACCAGAGGAAGAAATAAACAACCAAACGGAAAAGAATGAAGAAACAAGAATTCAAAAAAATGAGGAGAGGCTTAGGAACCTCCAGGACATCTTTAAACATCCCAGTATCTGAATTATAGGGGTACCAGAAGGGGAAGAGGAAGAGCAGCAAGTGGAAAACTTATTTGAACAAATAATAAAGGAGAACTTCCCCAATCTGGCAAAGGAAATAGACTACCAGGAAGTCCAGGAAGCTCAGAGAGTCCCAAAGAAGTTGGACCCAAGGAGGAACACACCAAGGCACATCAGAATTACATTAGCCAAGATTAAAATGAAGGAGAGAATTCTAGAAGCAGCAAGGGATAAGGGCACAGTCACCTACAAAGGAGTTTCCATCAGACTGTCAGCTGATTTCTCAAAAGAGACCTTATAGGCAAGAAGGGGCTGGAAAGAAGTATTCCAAGTCATGAAAGTCAAGGACCTACATCCAAGATTGCTCTATCCAGCACAGCTTTCATTTAGAATGGAAGGGAAGATAAAGCGATTCTCAGATAAGGTCAAGTTCAAGGAGTTCATCATCACCAAGCCCTTATTATATGAAATGTTAAAGGGACTTACCTGAGAAAAAGAAGATAAAAAGTAGGACAGTAAAAAGACAGCGAACTCACAGATATTAACAACCACACCAAAAACAAAAGCAAACTAAGCAAACAACTGGAACAGGAGCAGAAACACAGAAATGGAGATCACATGGAGGGTTAGAAACAGGGGAGTTGGAGGAGGAGAGAGGGGGAAAAGGTGCAGAGAATAAGTAGCACAGATGGTGGGTAGAAAATAGACAGGGGGCAGGCAAGAATAGTGTGGGAAAAGTAGAAGCTACAGAACTTATGACACATGGACATGAACTAAAGGGGGGAATGTGGGTGGGAGGGGTTGTGCAGGGAGGAGGGGAATGATGGGGGAGAAATGGGACAACTGTAATAGCATAATCAATAAAAAAATACCCATCACAAAAAAAGATAAAAGGTGTTTTATTTCATTTATTGGGGAAAATGGAAATAAACCTATACTCTCATAACATTTTTATATATTAAACTTGCAAAAATAATATAATTTAATAAGGTATATGGTCTGTGATCAGATATGGACAATAGTCACTGTCATATGTTGATGATCGGAATGCAAATGAAGACAACCTCGACAGAGAGAAATTAGGCAGTGTCTTTCAAAATTGAAACTGCTGCCCTAGCTGGTGTGGCTCAGTTAGTTGGGCATCATCTAGCAGACAGAAAGGTTGACAGTTCAATTCTGGTCAGGCACATGCCTGGTTTGTGAACCAGGTCCCTGGCTGGGGGTGTGTGAGAGGTAACTGATTGATGTGATCACTATTTCTCTGAAACATTGATCTTTCCCTCCCTCTCTGACTCCCTCCCTTCTTCTCTCTAAAAATAAATAAAATCTTTTTTTATTTCTTGAAACACTTTATTAAAAGTATCCTTTTAAATTTTTTAAAAATATATTTTATTATGCTTTTATTACACCATTGATCTGAGTCCCAGTTTTCCTCCCATCTCTATTGGTTCCCTGTGGGTTTTTCTTCATTCCACTTATTGTAGCCTTCATTTTTTCATCTAATTTGTGAGCAAAATCAACCAATTCTGTGAGCGTCCTGATCACCAGGGCTTTGAACTATGCATCTGATAGGTTGGCTATCTCTTTGGTTGCTTAGATGAATTGGCTCTTAGATGAATTTGATCAGTTCTCCCGTTTGAGCCATTTTTTTTTTTTTTTTTTTTGGTCTGGTTGCAGCTGTTACATAGTGAGGGGTGGAGCCTTAGGTCTTCCCCTGGGTGGGGCTGCCCAGTTGCTGGGTTGTGATGTTGTATGTGGGGGAGGGGTCAGAGAGGGAACAATGGTGCTTGCTCTGCTCTCTCTTGGATTTCAGTCCCCTCCTCCGCTTCCTGCAAGCAAACTGGGCCCTTCTGGTGCTGATTTCTGTGTGGGTGGGCTTGTCTATGTTCCTGGACCCTGTGGGTCTCTCCAATGAACTTTCCTGTGAGGCTGGGAGTCTCCTGTAACACCTCAACCCCCACAAGTGTTTTCAATTGGTGTTTTTAGGTTTTATTTCCTGACTCTGGGGCCCTGAGTTGCGAGGTCTGTCCTGCTCTCCCTTCTTGCCTGGATTGTCTGCATGCAAATGTGGGACTGCCTGGTCAGCCAGCCACCCTGCATGGCCCCACTGGGCCTGCCTGCCACCACCCAGTGCCCGGGTCCGCTATCCACCACCTGTACGCCTTGTATCTACCAACCACTGCCTGTGCGCCAGGCCCGCCAACCTCCACTTTTTCCTGGTGCGAACTCCGCCCCTCTTACCAGTCTGGATGAATGGTTATCGGGCTTCCGTACAGTTCAATTTTCTATCAGTTCTGCTTGTTTTCTTGTTTCTAAATCTTTGTTGTCCTTAATTTTGGTCGCACCACGAGGCACAGTGTGTCCACCTATGCTTCCATCTTGGCCAGAAGTCCAAAATAAATAAAATCTTAAAAGAAATTAAAATGGATACTCATTCCTTAGATTCAGCAATTTCATGCTCCAGTAAGTACTGGGAAATGCTGTATGATATATAAAAAGGTTAACTACCACATTATTTGTAATAATGAAAGCTTGGAAACATTGGAAGCTATCTAAATACCCTTTGGGAGACTAGTTATAGGACCACTGGATACAAATTGAACTGGTGCTGAGGGCAGAGTTAGAGACTAAAATAAGGGCTCACACATAGAATGATGATCTCTGGAAAGATTTACAAAGAACAATTAACTGGTTTATCTGAGGTGAGGGCTGAGTTAGTGGTTTGAATGGATAAGGAAATGAAGGAAATAGAATTTTTAAAGGCACCCTTTTAAACCCATTTGTTACATTTCTATGTTTCTTATTTTTTAAAAATCAATTAAAAATGAAAATAACAACAAAATTTCAGTCATCTTACATTCATTACACACATATATATTAAAAAAAAAAAAAAACAAGACCAGTGATTTTTTTCATCTTTAAGGCAAAAATAATGGAATTGAACCCAAAACAATTTTGGGAAAATAGGAGAAAATAACTGCCAGGGAAGACCATGATGAGAAGGAACTGAGGCCACAAGGGGCCTAAAACTCTTTCAACGGTAGGGTTTCTGACTTGGTTAGCTTTCAGGATATGAGTTTTTATTTGTTTCCAGAAGAAAGAAAACAATTTATATTGTTTACTCGTTTTGAAACTTTTCTATTTTTTCCTCAAGTTTTCCAGGGAAATCATGAGTGTATCAGTTGGTTAATGCTATAATAATATAATCACTGTAAAATCTCAGGGGCATACAAACTTATTTCATACACACAAGTCTTCAGGTAGGCTGGGGATCAGCTGATCCAAGCCGGGCTCTGCTGGAATGGTTCTTCTTTGCTAGCCTGGCCACGTTCTTCTCAGAGGTATGGCAGAAAAGCAAAGGGACCAACCCAGTTACACAAGTACTTTCTAAGCATCGCTTGTGCCACATTTTCTGACATCCTATTGACCAAAGCAAGTCACATGGCCAGGCCCAGAGTCTAGAGGTAGGAAAATGCATCCTGGCCCCAGTGAGCGGACAGTTCAGGACTGGGATGAAGGGAGGGTAGGAGAATTGGAGCCATGTGCAATTTACCATCACCATCATATCAGCATTTGTATAGGATTTTAAATGTTTATTTGTGCTTTCCCATGTATTTTTCATTTGATCTCATGACAACTCTGTGAGGATATTATTTTTATTTTCCACATTTTATAGAAGAGGAAACAGAGTCAGAAAGGTAAAGTCACTTATAGTTATTTAGCAATAGAAGGAGACTTTCTACTTTTTTACAAAAAGCAGTACAATGGGAAACTGGTGGGCTTTTTTCACGTTGGTCATAGTTGAGCTTTTTTTCTTTTGTTTATAGGTTACAGGCCAAAACACAAGACAAGGGCAGGTGCTGAAGAAATCAAAGGTAAAGCATGCTGGGGTTGAATAAGAGATTATTTCTTCATTTTCTAATGACCAGCAATTTATCTGAAATGGTTTCACCGTGGTCCTGCCTAGAATAAAAAGATAAAGTTCACATCAAAATAATTTCTACATCATTACAAATGCCAAGGAAATGACCCCCCCCCCCAAAAAAAAAGATCTATTTAAAGAAAAAAGCAGCCTTAGCTAAAGACGTTAAATCATGTTTTATAGATGACTGGGCTATAGTAGTAATTGCTAAAAATCACTGAATATGTGTTTCCAGTATATATGAATATATTTACTTTTAAGTAATAAATACAATACTGTAGAAATAAATCCACCTTAAAAACAAACAAAATTTCAAACACTAAATAATACTTTAATAACTTTTCATCATTAATCTTTAATGGAATAATGTCACTAAATACGCTTCATTAGTTTTGAAATATTTCATTGGACTTAAACATCATATTAGCTTGAAAAGATAGCTCACAGGGAGCAACATACACCAACACATAGGGAGAAGTTCATCATTAATAACATTAGATGTAAAGCTATATTTCAAATAGTCTGATTATGGGACAACTCTGGCTTTCTGTCATATCAGATCAGATTTTCATTGTTTTTAACCCAATGATGTGGTTGATGAACAGCTTTTACTGGGGTTAGAAGTGTAGACTGTCATTTTCTTATTCGCTGTTGTTGTATTTTGGCATTATTTTTAATCCAGCATTCATTTCACTATAAGAATGTCCGAGCCACATGTCCATTTGTGAAGATTATGTTAATGATTATATTAGCTAAAACCAAATTATATAATCTTATATAATCCATAATGTTCCTTTATCAAGCACATATATATGATTCTCTGTCTTAAAATATAAACCCTCTCTTAACTCCATCACCCCCTCCAAATATCGCCTCCTTTCTCTCTCCCTACCCCTTAACATCTAAACTCTGAAAAACATGCTGTGCTCAATTTCTCTTTTCTCATTCTTTCCTGAACCCAGTCAGGTCTGAGTTTGCACCGTCCTACCCAAATTATATTTGTCAATGTCATCATCACCTCACTGGAGATGCATCAGACATAGCTGCTGATCACTCTCCTTTCTTCTCTTTGCCTCTGTGCTATCATTTTCCATTTATTTGTCTGTCACTTCACTGGCCACATCTTCTCATCTCCTCTACTAAATCATCAACATCTGTCTAACCCCTAAGTGCTGGAGGGCTCACACCCTCCTATGGCTTTGTATTTCATCCACAGAATAAGCCAAAATCTTTGCAGTAGCCTACAAAATTCTACATGATCAATTGCCTGCCCCTCCAATACTCTGAACCTCCTAGCTTCCTGTTCTCCCTCCAGCCACTTACTCCCCTCCAACCACGCTGGTCCCCCTGACCAAGCATGTACCCCATATATCACATATGCTTCTACCCCACAGCTTTTCCCTAGCTGTTTCCTCTGAACATGACATACCACCTCTAGACTCTGCATGGCCTGCTCACTCACCTTCAGATTTCTGCTCTAAGGTAAACTTCTCCCCAAAGTCTTCCCTGACAATCCTGTAAAAAAATAGCAATCCTCCTGTCTCTCTCTACTGTTCCTGTCTCTCTCATCCTGCATAGCATTTGTCATTGTTATGTCATCCTACATATTTATTCTTTATTTTTTTTGCCTGCTTCTCCTACTAGAAATGGAAGCTCTTTGACTTTGTGCTGTTCACAGTTGTAGCCACAGGAGCTAGAACAGTGCCTTGCATGGGGTAGGGTCTCAACAAATATTGAATGACTATGTTTTTGTTTTTTTTTTCATTACTTTATTGTTGTTCAATTACACTTGTCTGCATTTTCTCCCCACTCCAGCCAAACCCACCTCCCTCCCTTTTGAATGACTCTGTTATTAATGCAGACACATGTGCTGATCTATTTTTTTAAGATTTTATTTATTTTTAGAGAGGGGAAGGGAGGGAGAAAGAGAGAGGAGAAACATCAATGTGTAGTTGCCTCTCACGTGGCCCCCACTGGGGACCTGGCCTGCAACCCAGGCATGTGCCCTGACTGGGAATCGATCCATTTTTAAATATTACTAAAGATTATTTTCTTCCTACTTTTTCAATACAATATATAAGTTAATATAAGTTCTGTTATTTTACCCACTGGATTATCTTTATACTGCCAAGGTATATATAATCTACTTTAAAAGACATTGGTGAATAGGAATGGTTTTAAGTCTTTGGGAAGCATAAGAACCCTTATGGAGTTTGTTTGAAATACAGATTCCAGAGCCTCTCTCAGAGAGTCTAAGTCAGGGGTCTATAGTTTGGGTTCAAGAATCTGTAAGACAATGTCTATTTGTAAGACAATGCAAATTATCATGCAGATAATGGAGGGACACAGCTGGAAATATTGATCCATGTGTTTGGTAGTCTTTTTCAGTCTGGAACTACAAAACTCAAGAAAAATGGGAAAAACTTTTATAGCATGCCTCAACCAGCTCAATCACTGCTCACACACAGATTGATTTAGGTTCCATGCTTCCTAGACAAGTAGTTCTCAAGGTTTTGGATTATGGACACCGTGTCCATAACTGCTAACCTGTGTGCTTTCCAGCCTCCAACATTTCGATGACATCTGAAGTCTGTAGACCCCTCTCCACTCTCTTTGGCTTCCTTGGCTCTGGGTTGTTGTTGCCTTTTAATCTTTACTCTCATTTTGTTGGTACTTGCAGAGATTTTTTTTAAAGCTTGTTTCTAAGCACAGAGCCAATGAAAAGGGTTAGCCTGTACTCTGCTTCCATTTCTTCAGCTTGCACTCTGGCCTCAGCTCACTGAGGTCTGGTTTCTGCCTTCACCAGTCAGCTAAAACCGTTTCCTTAAAGGGTCCTCAGGACCTTTGCTCATCATTCTCAGTTGTCTTTATTCAGTCTTGATCTCCTGAAGCTCTCTGCAACATTGGACATACTGAGCAAGGGAAGTGAAATTCTGTGGCTTTCTCCACATCTTCAGCTCCTTAAATTTTCCTCCATGTTTTGTCTTTGCTTTGTTTTTATTTTTCTCC
Organism: Anoura caudifer; assembly: GCA_004027475.1. Lineage (NCBI taxonomy): Eukaryota > Metazoa > Chordata > Mammalia > Chiroptera > Phyllostomidae > Anoura > Anoura caudifer. The sequence goes on along the minus strand of PVKU01004372.1, from coordinate 61,475 downwards.
ATCCCCTCCGTGAACAATAGGCCTACCCTGCTCCCGAATTGAGTCTCGACTAGGAGAAAAGAGAAGCTTTCAACTCAAATGAAGTTTCGAGTCTCAATGATTACACAGGCTGGGTGACGTGATTGTTGTTGAATAATGGTTCCTGGCACTAAAAGTCTTTTAACATTTTGTTTCTGCTCTAACCTAAGGGTGACTAAAAAGTTGTGACACTTGCCCAAGTTTCTATCCAAAATCAAGGAAAAATGAGCCCTCAGAAAGATTTAAAGGGATTAAGGATGGAATCATATTGTTTTCCCTTTGCACCCAATTAAAATACCACTCTTTCAATAGAAGGGTGATACTTGAAGGGCTGACAGTCGTTGCTGGCAGGGCTCATGCAGGGGTGAGGGATTATAGGAATTTCAACTCCAGTAAGTGGTGCATGGAACCATGAAAGGTATGTGACTGGTAGCTTTCATTCTAGATCAGTGTGTGAAAAGCCAGTGTAGTGGATGATCAATTTGTCCAATTGTTTCAGTGGCTATTTAATAAAAGTTTATTGAAAAGTACATTGGATAAGATGACTTCCACAGCTTTTGCAAATTTTTGTGTGGGTTTAAATGACTGTTTTTCTTTTTTTAAAAATTTGTCTTCATAAGAGCATTCAAAGATTGTCTGCTTTGTTTCTGCCCCAGCTTGCTGTTACCACAGTGGGAGGGAGGGCACTGAGAAGAGAGGGGCTCCCAGGCAGGGGCCTGGGGAGTCTGGAGGGCAGAGTGTCCAAGACAGGGGCAACTGGGACACACAGAGAAGACACTGGCTTTCCACAACTGACTTTTGGCCCGTTTGGTCTGTTGCCAGCCCTCATCTTATTACTTTGGATTCTTGCAGGTCTAATGGCTTTTTTCCCCCTACCGTCTGATCCATCTCCAGAAAGATCTTCCTGAAACGCAAATTTTCTTCACAGTTTAAAGTCCCTCAGTGGCTCCCTCAGGACGTGCTCCTTTACCCCTCCACCCCCACCTGTCACTCTATTCTCCAGCCTTGAGCACACTGTTGTTTCTCACAGTCCTACCTGGAGTGCCTACCCACCACCCTTCTGCCCACAGCCTCCTCCTCAGGACACTGGGAACTCTGCCTAGGCATCAGCAATTCCAGGAACTGCTCCCAAGTCTCCTAGTCAGACAGGGGCCCAGAACACTGACCCAATGACAGCCTGACCCCCGTGGATCAGAGATTCATCAGTCAGGCTTGCCTGTGTCCTCCCTTCAGGATAGTGTGCCCGTTAGGACAGGAGCTTTTTCTTCTCTGGCCAGAGGCACAGAGCGCTGCTTACTAACTCATTTATCGAATTCATTGATAAATGAGCTAGTGACCTGTCTTCCAAGCTTCAGACACACATCCCCCTTCCTACGTATCTCCTGATACATGCCCATCAGGCACCTCAGTCTCAAAGCAAATTCATAATGCTCTGATTTAACTTAATATCTATTTTGATTAGTGTCATTATACAACATTACTATCACTCAACTTCAAAACCTAGGACCCACCCTCAACCCCTATATGAAATAAACTGTCCAATGTCATTGCTTTTGCTTCTCAAGTATCTTCCCAAACCTTCCTCATGCTCACTCCTGCTGCCTCCTCCTCCCCAGTTTCCTGAGCAATGCCCACACCATTGGAAGCACCCCCCCTGCACCCCCCCCACCACATGCCCATCAGTTGAGACTGCTTGAAGTTCCCTAGATGCAGTCTGCACCACCCATCCTGGGCTCTGCTAGCACCAGCCCTCTGCTACCGCCTGTCCTTCCTCCCCTTGCTCAACTGCTACCACCTCCATGAGGCCTTTTAAAATCCCTCTTGAAAGACTTCCTCTTACTCTCTCCCACCCCAGGAGCACTGTGCATATTTGTACCACTGCTGTGTCACCACAGTGTGCCTGGTGCCCCAGTTATTACGTGTGTTTCTACATTATCTTCTCAGGAGACAGAACCCATGATGTGTTCATCTTAGAAAAATTTTGTGCACAGTATGGGTTTAACAATTAGTTTTGCATTTATTAGTAGAATTAATCAATTTCATTCATCAGTTCATTCCATAAGACTATATTTAGCATCAAATTTGTTCCTCCTTAACATGACTGACAAGACTCATTGGTTTCTTCAAAGGCAGAATGTTATGCTGGCTTTAGGATAATAATAGCTGCCATTGATTTCATGCCTACTACCTGTCAAGCATTACATGAATATTATTTTTGACTTTTGCAATAATAACCTTGCAAAATAGAAGAGCTCATCCCCATTTCAAAGATGAGGAAACTCACATCCACAAGGGTAACTTGCCCAAGATCATATACAAGTAACTGTTAGTGCCTGAACTGGGACTAGAAGCCAGGTTTATTTAATTCTAAAAACAACCAGATCAAATCCCCCTCATCTGTATTGTGGGGTAGGTGAGTCTATTTTTTTTCCTATCCTTCACGTGTTCATCTTCAAAACGAAGATTTTGGTTTGTTGATAACCTAATTTCTATTTGTGTTTTGCAGGTAACTTCAACATCAGGCACATCTCAACAGGACCTGGTGGATAAAAAGTGCTTAACAGAAAAATTCACACATCTCTCCTGCCATAAAGTCTTCTGCCAACCATGGCAGAGATGCATCGATGGGACATGTGTTTGTAAACTTCCATATCAGTGCCCAAAGAATGGTGCCCCTGTGTGCTCAGTCAACGGGAAAAGCTACCCAACTTACTGCCAGCAAAAGAGTTTAGAATGTCTTCGACCAGAGGCAAAGTTTTTAAATAATGGAACATGTACAGCTAATGGTAGGAAAAGCCTAGTTTGTTCTATAATATAAGAAGGAAATTGTCTATCATATTTTCCATTAGAAAGTAGTTCTCCTTTGAAATGTTATAGTGACAATTCAAAATTCTCACCAGTCACAGCAGTAATTGGGGTGATAACTGAAGGAGCCAGTCCGAGGGGCCGGAGCCGGAGGACCTGAGGCTGGTCCTCCCCTCAGTGCCTGTGCTATACTTTGCCGCCCAACCCTTCAGAACTGTAACCACCCTCACTTCTACTGAGCTAAAAGCTCACTGACTTGGTTCAGAACCCAGCGACAAAGTCTTCACAGGACACTGGTACTGATAAGGAGCCCTCTCTGGACCTCTGGCTCTAATCATTTCTTCCAGTATTCACCCCTCTGGCCCCAACCCCTCTCCCTAGCCAAGGGGAGCCCAGGCCACTGCTGACCTAGGACACACTCTGACCTAGCAAAGTTGGCACATCGGATCGGAGAGCTTGTACATCCTCCATCCCAGTGCCTAATATTGTAAGAAGGTTGGGAAGCTATCATGTGGGTTAATGGAGTGGTTAAGATTAAGGATCTCAGTATCAGTCCAATTTAACTGCAAGCCCCGCCAAACCCCAATCTGGTTGTTGACCCATGACATGATCTCTCTACGCCCCCGTTTCCAAAACTGCAGGATGTGAATAATTGTAATTCCTACCTCATAAGACTCTTGTGGAAATTAAATGAAATGATGTCTGTAAAGCTCTTCACACAGTGTTGGCACGCAGAGAATGCTCATGAAATTTCAGAAATGACAGCAAACCTCAGGCTTATTGTCGTGTGATATCGATTATCACAGGCACTCACTGAATCTGCAGAGGAATGCTTAAAACATTCTTTTTAAAAGCATCATGATATGTATATACCAGCTCACAGTAGCCTACATATTTTTGTGGTGCTGAGTTAAGGTGATGAAGGACTGTAGAAAAGGAGAAAGAAATCCCCCTATTGGAGCCCAACTCTGTTACTTGTGGGAGAGGAGGAAAGCCACCGTAGAGATGGTTTTGTCAGTGTCAGACTTTTGTTCTCTTGAGACATTAAAAGCCTTAAATACACGAGGACACACAAACCTCATTTACATTTTCATCATTTGTTTGGCCTACTCTCCAGAGCACAGACTCTGGAGCGAGATCGATATTAGTAGATTCAGATTTCTGGCTTCACCACCTGAGCAAGTAACTTAACTTCTTGTATAGAAATGGAGAAACTTAGGCTCCTCATGTATAAAAATGGGGATGGACTTCAGCCTAATCATCTTAGGGTTGACACAAGGATTTTGTGATGTCCAAAAAACTGGGTAGCACAGCCACTGACACATAATAAGCCCTCATGAAATAGCGGGTATCATTACTTGTTAAAATCTTCATGGTGTTTAATTTGATATTATGTATTTTAATATTTTAAAGGCTTTTAATCAAGAGGAGAGTGAATGCCTAAATGTTGTTCATTCTGTTGGTTTTATTTTAGGACAATTTAATGTTATGTTGAAGTATGGCAATAACTATTCAGAGGGACTTGTTGAAGTCAAACTTGCAAACCAAGATAAGAAAATGTTCATATGCAATGACAGCTGGAGTATAACACAGGCCAATGTGGCCTGCTTTGACCTGGGATTTCAACAGTGAGTGCCTGTATCAGGGTATTTTCTTAGGGTTGATTTTCTTGTTCCAACTATTTGCTTTTTCATTGCCTAACCTTCCTGTGGCTCAATTTCCTCATGTGTAACCTGAGAATATTAACTGCCTGCCTCAATTCAGCATTGTTAGGATTAAATGTGTTCATGATTGATTAGCACTTAGAACACTGCTGAACACAAAGCAACTGAAAGTTTGTTAAAGTACCTGGGTACAAATTCTTTGCTGATTCAGAGAGTTGCAAATATATTCATTAGTCTGTTTCTACTCATCTATAATTATGTCAACTTTTTCATACTAATATTATTTATTTAAGCCTTGTTTCTTTTTTCTTGATCAACCTTGCAGAGCTCTGTCTATTTGATTAGTGTTTTTGATTTTTAGGTTTGTAAATTGTCTCATTTCTTTTTCAACTTCATTAAGTTTTGCTGTTGTTTGTCTCTCTCTTCTGTTCTGTATTATAATTTTACTAATTCCTTGAGTCAAATACTTAACTCATCAATTTTTCTTTTTTCTTTATTGTTGTTCAGGTACAGTTTTCTGCCTTTTCCCTCCACCTGTCCCACCACCTCTTTTTTTCTAAGATAAGCATTCAAGGTACAAGTTTCCTCCTACCTAATGCTTCATCTGCTTGCCATTAGCCTCCATAAGTGGTTTTATTTATTGTTGAGTTCAAAATATTTTGTCATTTTTCAATATGATTTGTTCTCTGACACATATGTAATTTAGAAGTTTCTTTCCCAATGAATATATTAGTTTGCTTTTAATTAACTTTTGTTATTGATTTTCAATTTAATTCTGTTGTAGTCAGAGAATATCTCTATACAATGACAACTGTTTAAATATTTGTTGAGACTTGCTTGGTGCTGAGTACATTTTAAATTCTTCATGTGCAGGGTCCTATATAATCAATATATTATTTACTAGAATAAGCAAGCTTGTTAACTGCATTGTTCAAATCTTTTCCCACTTATTTACTTTCATGTTTTGTGTCTTTATCTTTTGTGTCCCTTATAAACAGCACATACCTAGATTTTTAAAAGTCCAATACAACAATGACTGTATGAAGTGTGTAGACCATTTATACTCTTGTGATTATTTACATTGTTAAATTTATTTTCCTGTCTTATTTGGGGCTTATGATTTACTCTGCTTTTTCTGTGCTCTTGTTTCTTCCTTTTCTAACTTCTATTAAGTTAATAAAGTTGTTGTTGTTTTAATCTTTCCCCTTTTCTTCCTTTATGTGGTTTGGAAATTCTGTTCTATTTCTAGTCCTTTAGTGTCATCTTTACATTAATACCATGAGTCCTTGACTTAGTGAGTCCCCACCCTTTTCAGGAATAACACAAATAATGCCATTACCCTATCAAGTTTCCGGTATTTAGTTCCACCTTATTTAACATGTCCTTGAAGTTAATTGCTATCACTAATAAGCAATTATTATTACTGCTGTTCAATCCATACTTATTCAGATTTACTTGATGTTTATCAGCTTCTTGATTCAATTCTGGATTCAATTTTCTTCCTTCTAAACCATATCTGTCAGTCCATAGTTCATTAGTGAGAGTCTCTAACCATTAAGTTGAGCTACAGGGTATTTCTGATTTTTTGGCAGTTCGTGACCTACAATCTATGATTCAACCTAATGGTAAACTCTCTCAGTATCTCATTGTTATCATGTTTTTCGTAAGTTCATGAACAGACTTCTCTGATTTTAGCCAATGTATACTTCCCTTACTTCCTTAAGAGTTCATTGTGAGCATTTATTATATTTTATCTAGTATGTTTGGATAGTTTTAGGTTGAGAGCTTTTTCATATTACTCACCTGTCAGATTACCCCAAGTGGCTCTCCTTTATGCTCATATCTTGATGCTCTTTGACAGTTTCATGACTACTATATCCTCACTGTGGGTCTGAAATAATAAAAATACCCTCCTTGTTCCCTTTAATTGTTTTGCCTTTCATTCTAATTCTAATTTACCTGATATTTATATTGCCATTACCCCTTTATTTTTGTTTACATTTGCCTGATGTATCTTTGCCCAGCTTTTTATTTTTTAATCCATTTTTCTCATTTGCTTCTAAAGAGAAGCAGAGAGCTATTGAGTCTCCTGGAAAAGTAGTTCACTGTAATTCATAACCTCTAGAATATTAGGTCATTGAAGTAGCCTCTCACACATATTTTAAACAAATTGAGAAGTCTAAGCAATGATATATAGATGTCAAAATATCACCTTAATACGGCTAAAGATGAATTGAAGATATAGCTTAGTGTAAAAGCAAAATGGACCTGCTAAACTTAAACCGACCTGACCTCTTACATCTGAGGCAACAATGAGGACAACGTGGTAAGCCTGACAGCATGGAGCAGGCAAAGGGGCAACTCCCTCCCCCACCCAAAATGGAAAAGCTGGGCTGACCTTGCTTCATTTACATTTCCAAAATTCCATGAATAAATTAATCCATTCCCTTCTCTTGAGAGAAAGGCCAAGAATGGCACATCTCAAGTTGGAAGAAACATCAGGAGTGAGGAAGAAGAAGCAACCCTCCTTAACAAGAAACAGAGGAAAGGAAACTAACAATTGCTGAGTGCTTGCCACGTTTAGAACTCTGGCTGGTCAGTTTAAATTGATCATTATAGTTTATCTTTACAAAACTTGTTGAGATAGTTATACTCCCTTTTTCAGGTGAAGGTACTGAGGCTCAGAGATTTTAAGCATCTTGCCCAATCTATCACTCATAAGTAGAAAACAAAAGGAAATTAACTATTACTTTTCTTCTATAGCAAGGTTATAAATGCAAAGGACTCATTATTCTACCCTAATATTTCACTTTTGCTATTTGCAGAGGTGCTCATGATATTCAAGGAAGTTTTCATTTGCCTGAAGATCTCCATGTAAATTCCACTGAATGTCTGCACGTGCGGTGTCGAGGATTCGAGTCCCGTTTGGCTGAATGCACTTTTACCAAGAGAAGAACTGAGACTTACCAGGGTTTAGCCAGTGTGGTGTGTTACACACAGAATGCAGGTTGGTAGAGTGTTTGCCTGATACTTTCACTTCCTTCAAGGTTATTTACTTCATACCAAGTCTGTAATAAATAAACAAATGGTAAATATCCAGTTGCCAGTCACAGAGGCAAAATCATGTTTTGGGTTTTATAGCCTAAGTTGGTGTTCTTCCCCTATTGTAGCTTTTGACACTCAAATATTAGTTCTGTCTAGGGTCCTATATGGGAAGCAAAGTTGCTTGACTCCCTTTTGCTTCCTTGAACATCTGGATTAAAGTTAGCATAACAAACACAAGTCAGTCAAACATCGGAAGAAACCCCAGCATCTCCTTTGAGATGTCTAGCCTGTACACAGTCCTTTAATATATTGAAGTGACCACATCTGAATTTCAGTTTCCCGGCCACTTTTTCTCCTTCATCCTGATATTGGAATATTTTAGCCATGTGTATGGTGTTAAAGGCCAAAGCCTTTCATGGTGCTCAAAATAAATGTACCACCAAAATGTAAAGGGCACTGTCCAAGTGAGTCTAGGGATGAAGGCGGGGGCAAATGAAGAAGCATGAAAAGAAAAGTGAGCACACCAGTGTGTGCCAGGGCCTGCCAGTGCTGCTGATCCCTGGGCCATGCCGTGGTCTCAGCATGTGCAGGGCTGCATAGCAAACACTGGTTTTCAGAGATAATGACAGGGCCTTCATCTGCCAGTGCTGGCATATATTTTCCTTATGAACAATATGTACTATGTTCATGCTACCTATACATTTTAAATCAATTTTTATTTGATGCCCGATTTTAACATCCCCATCTTCCCCCAAATGTGATTGAGATGCCACCCACAACTCTGCAAATAAAATTCATAAAGATAATTCCTACTTTACAGTTTCTCCAACAAATGACTCCTTTCAGTGTGTCAATGGGAAACACATTCCTCAGAGGAAGGCCTGTGACGGGGTCAATGACTGTGGAGACCAGAGTGATGAGCTGTGCTGTAAAGGTAGTGATGAATCTCACCTTCAAATCCCCCAAATGCATCCGTTGGACTCAAAAAGCAGAAACAACTTTACCATAGAATTTAAGACTCCCTCTCATTCAATTTTAAGAATTTTAAAAAATACCAAAATTCTTCTATTTATGTTTGTTTTGCATAGGGTGCAGTGGCAAAAGTTTCCATTGTAAATCGGGTGTTTGCATTCCAAAACAGTATGTGTGCAATGGTGAGGTGGACTGCATCGCAGGAGATGATGAAATTTATTGTAAAGGTAATTTAAATTTTGTGGTTACTTTTTTCATTATTTGATCCAGGGGTTCTAAAATTTTTTTAGACAAATTGAAATCTTTTCTGTTTTTTAAAAGTTTTTATTTATTCAGTTTTAGAGAGAGGGGAAGGGAGGAAGAGGAGAGAAACATCAATGTGTGGTTGCCTCTCATGCACCCGCCACAACCCATGCACGTGCCCTGACTGGGAATCAAACCAGCAACCCTTTGGTTTGCAGTCCGGAGCTCAATACACCGAGCCACATCAGCCAGGGCCCTTCATAGATCTTATATTTGGATGGGTGAGGAAGACAATAGAAAAGAGAAATAAATAAAATATCTTGTAAAAAATAAATAATAAGAAGAAAAATAAAGCAAGGAAGAAGGATGTAAAATGCCAGAAGTAAGTTTTAAAATTTTAGGTAAGGTGGCCTGGGAAGGCTCACTCACTGAGGTAACTTTTAGGTAAAGAGCTGGAAAAAATGATGGGTGTAATAACTATATATGGTGCCGGGTGGGTACTGGAAATATTGAAGGGAACACTTTGTAAAGTATATGATTGTCTAACCATTATGCTGAACACCGGAAACTAATACAAAATAATATTGTATCTTTTTGAATTATTAATTATTGAATATAAACTGTAATTTAAAAATACAATTTGGAAAAAAAAAGATATAGCCAGCCATGCAGATATCTGCGGAAGAGTGTTCTAGGCAGAGGCAACAACCAGGGCACTGTTCCTCAGACAGGAGCACGTCAGTTCGCAGGAGGAACAAGCAGCCAGGAGGCTAGCGGGGCAGGTGTTCCAGGTGGTGGTAGTGAGAGATTAAAAGACAGACATAGGAGAGGCTGAAGAGGTGGTTTGGGTGGAGGAGACCAGGGCCTGTCAGTGAGTTAAATGGGGACTTTAAGCAGAGGAGCAACACGATCTGACTCTCATTTTAAATGCAGATCAGCCTGGTGGCTGGGTGGGAAATAGTCTGTTCAAGGTTAAGGGGAGATGCAGGGAGATTGGGGAGGAAGCCACTGCCCCAGTCCAGGGAAGAGATGATAGTGACTGAGACAAGCAGATAGGAAGGGAAATGAGAAGCAGTCAGATGTTGGATCTATTTTGAAGCTAGAGCAAAAAAAAGTTTGCTGATAGATTGGATGCGGGTGTGGGAACAAATCAGCAGTCAAGGGTAAGACCAGTTTGGGCCTGAGAATTGAAAGGATGAGGCTACTTTCAACAAAGGTGGGAAAGGCTTCAAGAGAAGTGGCTGTACTTACACCCGCCTCGGGATGGGACTTACCCAGTGGTGTGAGAGTAAGTGTTTAACAACTGGCTTTGAGAAAGAGAGGAAAGCCCTGATTTGTAGCCTCAGCCAATTTCTGTGGTGCAAATGCTCCTACGATGGGTCATTTCAAGCCATTGACACGATGTCACAGAACACAAGACAAAAAGTAACTCAACAGCCCCTCATGTAGCGGTAGAGTCCCTGTCAGGACACTGCTGAACGACTGGAAACTGCTTATTGTTGTGTCTGTGCTTGTCTTACCTTCCCTTCTCAACTGTAAACACCTTGAAAACAGATTCTATCTCATTATTTTTGTATTCCAAATGTCCTAGGTAAAGAACCTTACACATAAGTATTAAATAAGTAAATGTTGAAGATACGTAGGGATAAGTGAACCGAACTAAGTCTATTTTGTCATCACTGGGTATGCCAAGTATTTGACTTCACTGAAATTTTGTTTAATTTTCCATTCATATCACTTCTTAAATTAAAAAAAACACACTTTTTAGGATTTCAAATTATATCATTTCTCTTGAAGGGTATATAAGCAGTTGAACAAAATAGTTTTACATTCATTAAATGTAGTTAAATTCTTTGTAAAGAGAGAGGAGAAAGAAATTTCTAAATTTTTTTAGGGAGAAGGACAGTAAACCATGGCTCTTGCCAGTGAAGCTTAACAGTTTTCCCCCTCGTTTTACTGAGATATAGCTGATACCTAGCACTGCATAAGTTTAAGGTGTGCAGCATAATGACTTGACACACACATATTGCGAAATGATTAGCATAAGCTAAATTAACATCTGTTACCTCATAGTTACGAAAAAGTTTTTTCCCCTGTGATGAGAAAGTTTAGGATTTACTCTTAGCAACTTTCAAACATGCCATTCAGCAGTGTTAACTGTAGTCACCAGGCTGTACATTTTTTCCCCAGCACTTACTCATCCTATCGCTGAATACAAATAGGTATAACTATCTTGTACCTTTGGACCACCTGCTCCCAATGCCCCATCCCTATGCCCTGTCTCTGGTAACCACCAATTGAATTTCTGTGTCTGTGAGTTTGTTTTTTTTGTACATTTGAGGTATAAGTGAGATCATACAGGATCTGTCTTTCTCTGGAGCTATATACAGTTTGATTTCACTTCTTCGGTATAATATTTGGGGTTTCTTCTCTTCCTTTTTTTCCCCACTCCCTCTCTTTCCTCCTTCTCTTCCTAATTCAAAAGTTTTAAGTTTACAGCCAAAGAACACAATTTGTTATTTCATCAGAAAAAAATGTTCTACTGCAAAGGATTAACTACAACACATAGTTTAGTTTTCTTATCAGTTTCTCAAATTGATATAAAACATATATGTAGTCAACTGTCTCTGTTACTTCAGCTTACCCTTCTATTTCTGCAACGGGTCTAATTTTTCACCCTGAAGAAAGAGCAAGTGAGGGTAGATATGTAAAATATATGTATATTAGTATATTCATTGATCTCTCTTTTCAGTGGACAGATCAGAATTAATAAGCCAAGGGAGGTTTGGGGTATATCTTGATTTCATTTATCTTTCATAAGCCTACCTTTTATTAATATAACTTAAAGAGTTATAAATTTTGAATAACTGTATAGTAAGTTTGCTATTGGGCATGGGTCCAAATATATCTAAAATACGAATCTCTTTTTAAATCTCAAGTAAAAACAATTTCCTTGCTGTGTGAAGTTGGTGTGTTTACATGAAAGATGAAACATTTCGTGTGCAGTGTTAAAAATCAAAGGAAGAGCCCTGGTTGGTGAGGCTCAGCTGGTTGGGTGTCATCCTACAGACCAAAAGGTCTTGGGTTCAATTCCCAGTCAGGGCACATATCTGAATTTTAGGTTCAGCACCCATTTGGAACACATGCAAGAGGTCACTGATCAATGTTTCTCTTCCTCTCAACCCCTATCTCTAGAATCAATAAAAGAAAAAAAATTAAATCAAAGGAAGATGGCATAATGTAGTTCCCTTTTATGTTCTTATGAATGTTACTTTAAGTTGTTATATTATGTCTGAAATAATAATGATTTGTGTATATTTTATGGAAGTGAAAATGATCTCTTTGCTACAGTGTGCTTTTTGTTTTGTTTTTAGGAGCTGGAAATCCTAAATTTAAAGGTAAATGTATTTTTATAATAGACAATTTATACTACAGAATAGAAAATACAAATAAAGTGTTATAACTTTTATGATACATGTATTGATATAGTGTGCATTTTTCTCAAATAAAAATTATCCTTCACTGTGGTAAATTTTTTGTTTTTTATTTTTTTCAGGCTTCTCACATGTGGCTCAAGGTAAAAAAATTATTAATTTCTTGGGCTATTGCAGAATTGAAACAAAACAAAGATATTACTATCTTATATTTTCAATGTAATTCTTAACTGAGGATATGGCCATGTGTTGCCATTCACTCAGCTCTCACATGAGTTTAGGCACAGAGGCCTCTTTGTTCACAGTGTGATAAACTTTCATTCTCATTGCGAACTAAAACCACTCAAAATGGTGCATCTCCTGCACATTCCACATTTGCCAAGTACCCTTCTCCTTTTCCTTCACTTTTCCCTCAAAACCAAGACAGTTCCTGACCAGACTGCTACCAGATGAAAGATACATCTTTACATGATAGGTATTTTCTTACACTTTGTAAGTTGGAAGTTCCCAAATCCGGCTCTTTAGGATCACCTTTTTCTTTGTCATTCATCTTAAATGACTACCAGAAGGTCATTGTCCCCCGCTCAGGGTTTCTTTGGATTTCTGGGAGACTTTTATATGCTCAAGATCACCCCTAAGGGCCTAATCTCAACTATTTCTGTGTATTCTTCCCTCTTGTCATCTTGCCTTCCAAGGTTGCTGTTGTTTCCACCACCACCAGTAGCCTTCGTTATTTCTTTTCCTCTTCCCTCCCTCTTTTCCTCCCTCCCTCCCTTGGTGTCAGACCTCAGGGGCACAGAGATGAGTTAATGATACACCTCAGCTCATTGAACATGATCATCATTGGTCCAGACAAGGCCCCACTCTTGTTTTATTCACTCTCTGTTATCCCCATTCCTTACTCCCATTCCTCACAGCAACCATTTTTGTGTGATGTAACATGTATGTGTCTTTGCTTGCATGAATTCTCATCCAATGTATATTATTATTTGTGATCATACACTTTTAATTCATATAGTATTTTGTTGTAGAACTCACACTTGCTTTTTTCTTTTTACAAAGAATTCTGTTTTAAAGATCTGTTCATGCTGTTATGTGGCCATGTAATCTGTTGCTTCTAACTGCTGTGCAAAATACTCTGTGGTGTTCTTTATTTTTTTTTAATATATTTTATTGATTATGCCATTACAGTTGTCCCATCTCTCTCCCCTCCACCCTGCACACCCCCTCCC
>PVKU01004372.1:0-47962 GCA_004027475.1 Anoura caudifer | reverse complement strand
TTATCTTCTTTTTCTCAGGTAAGTCCCTTTAACATTTCATATAATAAGGGCTTGGTGATGATGAACTCCTTTAACTTGACCTTATCTGAGAAGCACTTCATCTTCCCTTCCATTCTAAATGACAGCTTTGCTGGATAGAGCAATCTTGGATGTAGGTCTTTGATTTTCATGACTTGGAATACTTCTTTCCTGCCTCTTCTTGCCTCTAAGGTCACTTTTGAGAAATCAGCTGACAGTCTGATGGGAACTCCTTTGTAGGTGACTGTGCCCTTATCCCTTGCTGCTTCTAGAATTCTCTCCTTCATTTTAATCTTGGCTAATGTAATTCTGATGTGCCTTGGTGTGTGCCTCCTTGGGTCCAACTTCTTTGGGACTCTCTGAGCTTCCTGGACTGCCTTCCTTTGCCAGATTGGGGAAGTTCTCCTTTATTATTTGTTCAAATAAGTTTTCCACTTGTTGCTCTTCCTCTTCCCCTTCTGGTACCCCTATAATTCAGATACTGGGATGTTTAAAGATGTCCTGGAGGTTCCTAAGTCTCTCCTCATTTTTTTGAATCCTTGTTTCTTCCTTATTTTCTGTTTGGTTGTTTGTTTCTTCCTTCTGGTCCACTCCATTGATCTGAGTCCCAGTTTTCCTCCCATCTCTATTGGTTCCCTGTGGGTTTTCCTTCATTTCACTTATTGTAGCCTTCATTTTTTCATCTAATTTGTGAGCAAAATCAACCAATTTTGTGAGTATCCTGATCACCAGGGCTTTGAACTGTGCATCTGATAAGTTGGCTATTTCTTGGTCGCTTAGATGAATTGGCTCTGGGGCTTTGACTGGTTCTCCCATTTGAGCCATTTTTTTTTTTTCAGTCTGGTCGAGGCTGTTATATAGTGAGGGGCAGAGCCTTAGGTTTTCCCTAGGGAGGGGCAGCCTGGTTGCTGGGTAGTGATGCTGTATGTGGGGGTGCAGTCTGAGAGGGAACAATGATGCTTGCTCTGGTCTCTCTCGGATTCCAGTCCCTTCCACTGCTTCCCCTTCGCCTGGATTATCTGTGCACGAATGTGGGACCACCTGGTCAGCCAGCTGCCTTGCACAGCCTCACTGGGCCTGCACCATTGCCACCCCATGCCCAGGGTCTTCTAACCGCTGCCTGCCTGCCTGGAATCTGCCAGCCGCTGCTGCCTGCACACCCAGGTCCACCAACCTCCACTTTTTCCTGCCAGGACTCCGCCCCTCTTACCAGTCTGGATGAATGGTTGTTGGACTTACATACAATTCAATTTTCTATTAGTTCTGGTTGTTTTCTTGTTTCTAAATCTTTGTTGTCCTTAATTTTGATTGTGAGAGGAGGCAGAGTGTGTCCACCTATGCCTCCATCTTGGCTGGAAGTCCCTCTGTGGTGTTCTTATTTCACAATTTACTCTCTGCTTTCTCAGTGATGCACTCTCAGCCCCTAATCACACTATAATGAATGTCCTCTCCTTAGGGCTGTGTAGCAGACTTCCCTGAGACATCTAGCTGGCCAGGAGTTGCTGGCTCTTGAGGTACACCTCTACTTCATTTGACTAAGCAGTGCCTGCATGTTCTTTAGCAGAGGTTTCCAGTCCTTACCTCCACGAACCATACCTCAGGATTCTCTTCAACTGCACCAACATTTAATATTATCCAGCTTTCTAATTTTCCTGGTCTCATACTGTCCAATGACATGGCATTGTTTATTAATTTGAATTTTTATTATAACCAATAATTTTGAATCTGTTTTTATGCATACTAGCCTTTTGGATTTTTTTCTTCTTTTTCTTTCATCTTTGCTGCCACCACTTGACACCTTCCACCTCATTCCACGTTGGGATTGCAATCTTCTTCCCTGTTGGTTTTCATCCTAGACATTAATCTGTTTTCAGTTTAAGCATTGCCTATACTTTCTTCCATCCTGTCATCTGTTAACTTTATCTATAGTGAGCTTTGTTGAATATAAATCTTTAATCTTTATACGATCAAAGTCATTGATTGTTTTCCTTATGGTCAATGCTGTCAGAGCTCTGTGCTGATCTTTCAGTATCTAGTGTACCTTAGCTACCCTGGGCTTTCCCCATCTTCCTTTTTTGAGCATTTAGTACAAATTTGGAAGTCTTTCTTTGAATCATGAGGGTGCTTTGGTGAAAGCTCTGAGCAGAGCCTGTCTCAGCCAAGAAAATCCCTAAGTGTGTGGCGTAACAGATACATGCATGTCTCTTCTTAAAAAGAACTGAGAAAATCCAGGGCTACCCCTAAGGATGGCTGCGCAAGGTAGCCTTGCCCTCTAGGCAGCAACCTCATCCAAGACAGAGCCACAGGTTGGAGGGAGTCTGCCTTCAGGTCCCCATTTCAAAGAAATCAGGTTCCTGGGCATAACTGAAACAGAGGGGAGCAGAGTGAAGATGAACATCCTTCTATATATCTTCAAGCAAAATCTAAGGAACAGAGAAAGAAGAATCTTTTTTGTTTGTTTTATTTTTTGCTTTTGGCTTCAGCATCCCAGATGTCTAATACTAACCACAACTGACACTGAAACCGATGTAATCTCCTTGTTCGCGTGAGCCCTGAAAGAAGTGCCCTGTTACATGCAAAAGGAGAGGAGCCTTTGCAATGTCAGCTCAGAACTCTTTGGATCAGGGTCAGGGACTGCTCCCTACCTTGTGTAAGGACCTTGTGAGTGCAGAGTTAAAAGAGAAGCATTTCTTCTTTGACCCCGGGCATTTTGGTTGTTCTAAGTGCAGAAAACTGTAGCACCATGATCCTCACCATTCCATTGTACCGACAGACACCTCTGTTTTATGCATGCAAAATTCTGCCTAGTTCCTTTGGAGCCTTCACAATTACCTAGCCAAAAACAAAGGAATTAGATGATGTGCTTTAGGGGGTTTGTATTGTCCTTTTTAAAGGGAGGACAAGTTTTAAGACAGAAAATTATTATCAAAGTTTAACTGATTTTAATGATTTAATTTTTATTATTAACACAACTTTAAACTTTGGAAATCTGTTTTATTATAGAAGAAATAGAAATTTTGACAGCTAACATGGATGCAGGTATGTTAACATTATTCTTTTTTACTCTGTGTGTGTACATGTTATATAATTTAATCAATTCAAGCAACAATTAGCTTTTATATCAATTTAAATAGAAAAAATAACATTACAATTTTCTTTTCCTTATCATTTTTAAGACAAACCAGCATAAATGCTTCTGAGAACTGCTTTAAAAATGGATTAATGTACTTGATTAATTTTAAGTGAAAACAGTACTCTAGCCCTTCATAGTTTTTCTATTTGTTATGAGCTTTGTCAGGTCAGTTTTGTAAACAAACAACAAAATTTCAAGCATGACCCAGAACGTACATTTTGAAATAGAAAAATAATGGACTTAATTGAATTAAACTGTTCTTTCACAATGTTTTGGAAAATCTGTGAAAGGACTGTGAAAATCTGTACTCTGGTCAGCTGTGAAGCTAAATTGAATGTTAGCATTAAGTTTCTGGGAAGACAGTAATTGATAAGAGCTTTGAGGTCAGACTGACTTGAATTAAATCCTGACTCAGTTATTTATTTGCTACATAACCTTATGTGAGTAATTGAACCTCAACTACAATTGGGAATAAAATAGCTCCCTATTTTAGGGGTATTTTAAACTGAAGTACATGCAAGACTCCCTTCTAATTGCCAGGACCCAAAATTAATTAACATTTAAAATAAATCAGGCAATGAATTAAAAATTTAGATCTCAAAGCCACAGGTACTCAGAAGGGATTTTAAACAAAGGAACTTTGTTTTCTACCCAAGATAACATTAGTTTCTAGATACTACCCAAGCTGGTTTTACAGCCCTCAATTAATACAATCCCTCTTCTTTCAAAGGCCCAAGCAGAAATTTAAAACTTGCCATCACACTCTTCCCCCAACCTTAGGAGGAGTGGGAGCCCCCCTCAAAATAATTTATCCACATTTGTTCATGACTTCTCTCCCTTGAGGATCTACCTCCTTCTATACTGAAAGCAATTGACAGTGATATTAATTTTCCTTTCTCATTTGAGTCTGTAAACATTTTCATGACATGATAAAATCAACAGGGAGAATAAGGAGAGCATCTTACAGTTACTTTCATCCTTTGTCATGAATTCTCTTGCAGATCCTTGTCTTAAGCCTCGCTCTACCATGTTTTCTCCCTAGTAACAAACGTACCACATCTGAACACTCAGAGAGGAAGGAAACATCATTGCATGTCAAGTGGCTAAACACATACCCACTCTCCTGGCCAACTGACCGGGGATGGTTTAGGGGTTCCTGGTACATTATCTCTCCAGGTTAATGTGATGATTGTATAACCATATCAAAGTACTTAGCATGGGGCCTGACACATCACTGTTAATGATGTCAATATTAATATTATTCAAAAGATTTCCATATAAATAGCCTCTAAAAAGTCAAAGCTAGGAAAATGATAAGACAAGAGTTTTCTACCCCCAGGCTGCCACTCTGAACTGACCCAACAGTAATGCCTGGGCTTGTGCTATCTCTCATTGGCCAGAGGTGGATAAATGTTTAACCCTTCAGCCAGCCTCTTTCTGCCACTAGTCCACCTTTAGGAAGAGTTTGAGATAACCAAGGCAATTTTAATGTTAAGCCAGAATTTTTCAACAAGATGAAAAGTACAGTTTAACATCCAAAATAATTCACTGATGAATCTGGCCTTTTTCATATTAGCTGTGATTCCACTTTTTTTGTGGCATACATCTATTGAGAAGTATTTGCCCACATGGTAATGGGTTCACAATCATGAGACCTGGATGGTGTGGCTCAGTGGATTGAGCTTTGGTCTGCAAACTGAAAGGTCACTGATTCGATACCTGGTCAGGTCACATGCCTGGGTTGAGGGTCAGGTCCCCAGTTGGGGGAGTGAGGGAGGCAACCAATTAATGTGCATGTTGATGTTTTTCTCCATCTCTTCCTCCCTCCACTTCCCTCTCTCTAAAAATAAATAAATAAAATCTTTTTAAAAAATTATGATACCATCTCTTTTCTTGAAGAAAGAAAACGGATAAAATCATTTTTCCCTAAACTATCCTGCGGAGTTAAAAACAGCATGCCCACCCGAAGGAAACGAGTTGTTGGAGGAAAACCAGCAAGAGTGGTAAACTCACATGAAAAATTCCCTCTTACTTCCTAGGAATGGCCTGAGTTTGGGGGATACAGGGGAGGGGGTACATATGTAATTCTAAGAGACTAGGGGCCTTGCAATAGAAATATCTTAGAGCCACCTGTTTGTAGAATGACAGTGACCACCCAAATATCTTTACAGGGAGACTTCCCATGGCAGGTAGCAATTAAGGAAGATGACAAATTCACCTGTGGAGGCATTTATATTGGTGGCTGTTGGATCCTGACCGCTGCACATTGTGTCAGGTAAAAAATGTCTCCAGTAGATTTTGCATTTCCTGAAATAATGAATACTAGTAATAGAGATTGTGACAGATGATAAACAAAAACATATGTGAGAGAAGTCATTGACAAGTTCCATTCTACTACTGCTAAATACCCACTGATATTCACAATAGGGACTTCAGAGGCCAATCCCCCAGAACCTACTGTGTTCCCACAGACCAGAGTGTTGATCTCAGCTGGCAAGGGCAGACCAAACTTGCTGGTACCAAGTTACTTCACTTGGCTCATTTGCATGTTGGGAAAGTAAGTTGATGATAACCATATTTATCTCCTCTTTTGTCCAGATTTTGAGATTCTCAGGTTAAAGAAGTGGAGTAGGCATAGTGTGTCTGGATTCAACATTAGCACATGAGAAAAGATGTCTCCTAATTACCTACAGATGGGGAACATAATTTTCATTCAGGGCCAGTAAGGCAGCTAATAAGTATCTTTATTCATTGTCGAGGGCTGCCATAAGTAAATATGAAGGTAAGAGAGAGCAGGGCTTAAACAACAGAAATTTATTTTCTGGAGGGTGGAAATTCAAGATCAAGATATTGGTAGGGGTGGTTTCTTTGGCTTGCAGACAGCTGCCTTCTTGCTGTGTCCACACATGGCCTTTTCTCTGAGTGCTTGCATTCCCAATGTCTCTTTCTGGTTTTATAAGGAGACCAGTTGTATTGGATTGGGCTCCACTCCTATGACCTCCTTTAACCTTAGTTGAACCTCTTTGAAGGTCCTATCTGCAAACACATCTAGTCACATTTGGGATTAGGGCTTCAACATGTGAATTTTAGGGGGACACAATTGAGTCCATAACAGTGACTGCAAACCTAGAAGGTGTTGATATGAATGAATAAAGGTCATCTCAGAGGAGGACAGAGTTTGGGCTTCTGGCCTCAGTTCTGATCCTTAGAATGAATGAAATATCATTTACTGAGCACCTCTTACTGTCCAAATACTGTGCGTGGCCTTCCACACATGCTATTTTGTTTTAATATTCTCACAGTTCTTAGAGGTAAATACCACTCTTCCCATTATATAGGTCAGAAAACTTACATGACTGAGACTGAAAACTTACATGACTTGGCCGAAGCTACATTACCAGTCAGAGCCACAATAAAATCAGGTTCAAAATATCTGACAGTAACTTAGATGAAGGCCTACTAAACAAATCTGCAGATGATCCAAAGTTGAGAGGGATGGGAAACCTGCTGAATGATTGATTTTATGTTGGGTGATGCCCATAATGATCCTCAAAGGTTGGAGCAACAAGCCAAATCTAATTTCCTCCTTCTTAATGACCCTTTTCTCTTGACTTCTATGAGACACACTCTCCTGCTTTTCTACCATCCTCTGTAGAGGCCCCACCTTCCCTGCCTTTTTTGTAGCTTCCCTTTCATGTGACTGAGCATTATTGCTCAAGTGAAATTTTGGAGTACTTTAGTATTTAGCCTGGTTTCCCCTTTTCTTCTTACTTCTCTCTTTAAAGTTAACTGTGCTTTATGCTAAACAATGCTATAAGCTGATACAATGATATCTCCAGCCTGGACTTCTCCTCCATCTGATGGACTGACCATCTACAGTCCATCAACACTTCTTGGCTATGTCAAAAGTACTTTGAATTCAAAATCTCTAAGAGTGAGCTCATGACATGCCTCTTGCCCCAAATACAGTTCCATCTCAGCACATGACAACACCATTCATCTAGTTATACCAGACAGAAATCTAAGCATCATCACATTTCACGTCCTCAACCCTACACAGCCTAGGCAATATATCACAACTCCAGGTGGCATTTTTACTTTCTAATTATTTAATCTCAAAACTTTCCATCTCTGTGGTTACCCTGTTTTCATCTCCCATCTGAATTATACCAACTGCCTCCTAAACGGCTACCTACATTCACTCTGCCCACCTCCTCCCCATCTATCCATTCTCTACTATGCAGGAAGAGCAATATTTTCATACCTTGTTTTGATCACTTATTGCTTAAAATTCAATGGCTTTGCATTCCTCATAGGATAAAAAAACAAAACTAAACAAAAACACAGCATGACCCAGTAGGCCCCATATGAACTGAGCTCTATTTACCTTGGCCAATTTCACCTTACCCCAGGCTTCACCTCTTGCTCTCTGCTCCCCCTTCCTCAGAGAACCTTCCCTGGCTCCCATAAGTCAGAGAAGTCCTGTTGGTAAGTTCTAGAACCCATGTGCTTTCATTCCTCTCACTTTTCACAATAGAATACGTATCTTCATTAGTGTGATTATCTGTTTAATGCTACACCTTTCCCTAAATGCTGAGCTGCATGAAGGAAGGAACTCTTTCTGATTTTGCTCATTTCTCTGCTCCAATGGCTACCACAGTACCTGGTATGCAGTAGGTGCACACTAAGTATTTGTTTAGTAAACTGAATGCATAAACAGGGTTAACCTTTCAACAATATTCAAACCTCTGATCCTAAAAAAACAATCAAAATTAATATGAAGAACAGCATTCCTGGAACACTAAGTATTAAATAAAGGCATCCTGAACACCTCATTAGCTTATAGGACATCACTGTCTAAGGTGATTACCTGAAAAAAAAAATGATGGTAGATGCCCAACTTCCTAGAAACTTAAGAGCTGAAAATTGGAGCAAAATGGAATGAGGCATAAGAACAGGCTCATTCACCCTTCCTTCCTTCCTTCCTTCCTTCCTTCCTTCCTTCCTTCCTTCCTTCCTTCCTTCCTTTCTCTATATTTGGATTTACTTTTTTATTTTATTTAAATTATATTTTATTGATTATGCTATTGTAGTTAATTCAATTTTTCCTCCTTTACCCCTCTTCACCCAGCAACCCCCACTCCCTCAGGGAATTCCCATTCCATTGTCCATGTCCATGGGTTATACTATATGTTTTTTGGCTACTCTATTTCCTATGCTATACTTTACATCTCCATGACTCTTCTGTGACTACTAATTTATAGTTCTTTTTTAAAAAATATATTTTATTGATTATGCTATTACAATCATCCCATTTCTTCCCCATCATTCCCCTCCACCCTGCATACCCCCTCCCATCCACATTCCCACCCTTTGGTTCATGGTCATGTGTCATAAGTTCTCTAGCTTCTACATTTCTCATTCTATTCTTGCCCACCCCCTATTTTCTACCCACTATCTACCCTACTTATTCTCTGTACCTTTTCCCCCTCTCTCCTCCTCCCACTCCCCTGTTGCTAACCCTCCATGTGATCTCCATTTCTGTGTTTCTGTTCCTGTTCTTGTTGGCTTAGTTTGCTTTTGTTTTAGGTGTGGTTGTAAATATCTGTGAGTTTGCTGTCTGTTTACTGTCCTATTTTTTATCTTCTTTTTCTTAGGTAAGTCCCTTTAACATTTCATATAATAAGGGCCTGGTGATAATGAACTCCTTCAACTTGACCTTATCTGAGAAGCACTTCATCTTCCCTTCCATTCTAAATGACAGCTTTGCTGGATAGAGCAATCTTGGATGTAGGTCCTTGACTTTCATGACTTGGAATACTTCTTTCCTGCCTCTTCTTGCCTCTAAGGTCACTTTTAAGAAATCAGCTGACAGTCTGATGGGAACTCCTTTGTAGGTGACTGTTTCCTTATCCCTTGCTGCTTCTAGAATTCTCTCCTTCATTTAATCTTGGCTAATGTAATTATGATGTGCCTTGGTGTGTTCCTCCTTGGGTCCAACTTTTTTGGGACTCTCTGAGCTTCCTGGACTTCCTGGAAGTCTATTTCCTTTGCCAGATTGGGGAAGTTCTCCTTTATTATTTGTTCAAATAAGTTTTCCACTTGTTGCTCTTCCTCTTCCCCTTCTGGTACCCCTATAATTTGGATGCTGGGATGTTTAAAGATGTCCTGGAGGTTCCTAAGCCTCTCCTCATTTTTTTTGAATTCTTGTTTCTTCCTTGTTTTCTGTTTGGTTGTTTGTTTCTTCCTTCTGGTCCACTCCATTGATCTGAGTCCCAGTTTTCCTCCCATCTCTACTGGTTCCCTGTGGGTTTTCCTTCATTTTACTTATTGTAGCCTTTAGTTTTCCATCTAATTTGTGATTAGATCTCATCTAATTTGTGAGTAAAATCAACCAATTCTGTGAGTATCCTGATCACCAGGGCTTTGAACTGTGCATCTGATAAGTTGGCTATCTCTTGGTCACTTAGATGAACTGGCTCTAGGGCTTTGACTGGTTCTCCCATTTGAGCCATTTTTTTTTTTTCAGTCTGGTCGAGGCTGTTATGTAGTGAGGGGCGGAGCCTTAGGTGTTCCCCAGGGCGGGCAGCCCAGTCGCTGGGTAGTGATGCTGTATATGGGGGCGGGGTCCAAGAGGAAACAATGGTGCTTGCTCTGGTCTCTCTTGGATTCCAGTCCCTTCCACCACTTCCCCTTTGCCTGTGTTATCTGTGCATGAATATGGGACCACCTGGTCAGCCAGCCACCTTGCATAGCCTCACTGGGTCTGTACCATTGCCACCCTGTGCCTGGGGTCCACTAGCGGCTGCCTGTGTGCCTGGGGTCTTCCAGCTGCTGCTGCCTGAGTGCCCGGATCTGCCCACCTCCACTTTTGCCTGCCAGTACTCCACCCCTCTTACTGGTCTGGATGAATGGTTGTTGGGCTTCCATACAGTTCAATTTTCTATCAGTTCTGGTTGTTTTCTTGTTTCTAACTCTTTGTTGTCCTTAATTTTGGTTGTGTGAGGAGGCACAGTGTGTCCACCTATGGCTCCGTCTTGGCTGGAAGTCCCTACCTTATACTTTTTAATCCCTTCACCTTTTTCACCCATTCTCTACTCCCCGCCCAATCTGGCAACTATCAAAACATTCTCTTTATCTGTTATTCTGCTTCTGTTCTGTTTGCTTGTTTACTTTGTTTTTTAGATTCAATTGTTAATAGATAGTATTTGTTGCCATTTTATTGTTTGTATTTTTTATTTTCTTCTACTTAAAGAATATTCCTTAACATTTCATATAATACTGCCCTTGTGGTGATGAATTCCTTTAGCTTTGTTTAGTTTGGGAAGCTCTTTATCCGTCCTTTGATTCTAAATGCAGCTTTGCTGTATAGATTAATCTAGGTTGTAAGTCCTTGCTTTCAATCACTTTGAATATTTCTTGCCAATCCCTTCTAGACTGCAGTTTCTCTTCAGAAGTCAGCTGACAGTCTTATGGGGGCTCCCATGTAGGTAACTAACTGCTGTTCTCTTGCTGCTTTTAAGATTCTCTCTTTGTCTTTAACTTTTGGCATTCTAATTAAGATGTGTCTTGGTGTGGGCCTCTTTGGGTTTGTCTTGTTTGGGACTTTCTGCACTTTCTGGACTTAAATGTCTATTTCCTTCACCAAGTTAGGGAAGTTTTCTTTATTTTTTCAAATAGATTTCCAATTTCTTGCCCTTTTCTTTTCCCATGATATGAATGTTGGTATGCCTGAAGTTTTCCCAGAGGCTCCTTACACTATCCTCATTTTTTGGATTCTGTTTTCTTGCTGTTCTGATTGGTTGTTTTTTGCTCTTTACATCCCAAATCACTGCTTTGATTCTTGGTTCATCCGTTGTACAGTTGATTCCCTGTAAATTGTTCTTTTTTTAAAAATTAGTGTATCCTTCATTTCTGGCTGGATCTTATTTATGTTGTTGAGGTTCTTACTAAGTTCCTTGAGCATCCTTATAACCAGTGCTTTGAACTCTGCATCTAGTAGATTGTTTCTCTCCATTTTGTTTAGTTCTTTTTCTGGAGTTTTGTTCTGTTCTTTCATTTTGGCCATGTTTCTTTGTCTCCTCATTGTGGCAGCCTCTCTGTGTTTGTTTTTATGTATTAGGTAGCTGCTACATCTCCCAGGCTTGGTAGAGTGGCCTAATGTAGTAGGTGTCCTGTAGGATCCAGTGACACAGCCTCCCTTATCACCAAAGCTGGATAGTCAAGATGTGTTCACTGAGTGGGCTGTGTACACATTCCTGTCATATCTGAATCTTTATTGCTGTTGGTACATCCAAGTTCAGCCACCAACTGTGTTCTGTCTGGGGTCACACAGCATAAGCTGTAAAGTGATCTTCAGATGTCTGCTACTTGTGCTGGACTTGGAGATGCCCAAGGGAGGCAAAGCTATGAACCAAGGCTGCCTGCTGCTAGTGACAGGCCTGGGGCAACTTTGTGAGAGGTAGGGCTCACTGAAGCCAGATTTTTTTTTAGTGAATTTAGGAAATCCTGAAGCATGAGCCACAGCAAGCCATTCATATGCAAAATCCACTGGAAATAGCTTGGGTGGGCCTGAAAGTTGGGTGGGGCAGGGCCTCATGGAGTCATCAGAGGAGCAGCAAACAGTGTGAGCTAGGATGATAGAATCTCAGCTATGGCACCTGTCTGCCAGCTCTATGGCTCTGCAGAAAGAGGGTTCAGAAAAGAAATAGTGGCCTCTACCAGTACTTCTGCCTGGAAGAAAAATGCCTCCCAGCTCTCACCCTGATGCCAGATAATCAGTTCCTCTCTTTATGTTTCTGATGCCTTTCAATCTGCTGCCCCCATGCTAAAGCTCAGAGGGAGTGAGTCTGAGTAGGTCTGTGTGAGGGGTCCTTAAGAGGAACTGTCTGAGAGTCCAGCAATTTCTGTCTTCCATCACGTCTTTGTATTACATTTTTGTATTTTGCAAATATAATGCAAAGTTAGGATGATATTTAAAGGTCAGGATGACAACTGCTGTAGTCTTCACTCAGACACTCTGGGGTTAGCAAACTAATGACACTGTACACTCTGATCCCCCATTTCTGGCGAGATACTGCCACGTCTCTGCAAACACCTTCAGTAATGGTGCTCTCACTCCACAGGCAGCCAACTCATCCCCCCGTGTGTATCTCTGAGTTGTTAAAGAATTCTTTATGTCCCTGATATTGAGCAGTTACATGAATTATTCCTCTCTTCACTTGCCCACTGACTTTACACTGTCTTAAGTAAACTTAATCATATTGCTTTATGACAGCGAGGATAAAAACATCTGGGAAAGTTAAAAATGTTCTTTAGAAGGGAGACTATCAAGTTTTGGAAGTGGGGCATGGGTTGGGCCAAGGAAGGCAGAGGAGTAAATATTGGGACAACTGTAATAGAATACAACAAAAAAAATAAAGTACAAAAAAAGATAAAGGATCAGAAGTTCATGTTTGTAGTTGTTTTGTTCTCTTAGCATATTTTATTTCCCTTTTCCTTTTTTTTTTAACTAGAGCCAGTAAAGTTCACCGTTACCAAATATGGATATCATTATTAGACTGGATAAACCCTAATGCTGAGATAATTGTTCAGATGGTCAATAAAATTATTATCCACGAAAACTACAATGGAGGCACCTACCAAAATGACATAGCTTTGATTGAAATGAAAAAACGACCGAAGCAATCTGACTGTGTGGTGCCTTCCATCCCTGCCTGTGTTCCCTGGTCTCCATATTTATTCCAACCTGATGATAAATGCATCATTTCTGGATGGGGTCGAGAAAAAGGTATTTGTTTTACAATTTGTTAATCATAACCTAGGGGCTGAAAATAAATAGAATACAAATGCATAGCAGATAATCTCCTAATACTCAGAGAGAACATAGCATCAAATCTAGAAAAGTGAACACCCAGCAGGCTGGCTCCCTGGGTGTGGGACCTGTGCAGCTGCCCAGCACGCTGGGCCCTAAGGGGCTCATGCTTGGTTTACTGCTCTGTGGTCACCATCATGAAATTCTTAATTTCTGCAGGAAACCCACCTCACATTTTCATTTTTCATTGACCTTCGCAAATTATGTAGCCAATCCTGACCTGGATTTTCAAAGAACACCTACACTTTGTGATCCTAAAGCATATGTTGAAGGGTAACCATTCATCAAGAAAAAGTATGGTGACAGGGACATAAAGCATGGCTCTGGGATTTGTGGGAGAGATCCAGATGGAAGATAAACAGGCTTTTGAAGGGCTGGCCACAGCCCCCGCTGAGTCAGCACTCCCACAACCCTTCTGCTTGCTCCTCTCCCTCCCCCACTCTCCGTGCCCTGCACCCCCATGTCCCACAAAGAAAGACAACATAAAGAATTCATTCTCTGAGCCTCTATGATTTGAGATGAACATTCACAGGAATAAGAGATATGGACACTTAGGTACAAATTATTAGAAAAACCTGCTAAATGAGAGGTTAGATTAGAATTACATTAGCAATACTTTTCTTTCATTTTGAAGAGTTAGCCTTGAAATTTAGCTCCTTTCTGATCTCTTAAACTTCTCTGTAAATAACTCCATTCTATTGATCTTATAGACTCATATCCAATGCATGCTTTATAATTGCCGCACTGAAAAGTATAAAATATATGTATGAATTCACCTAGATTTGTGGTATGTTTGAATACCCAAGACTTACAAAATATTAAATTTTATTAGTAATTAATTCATCCAGAAAGCACTATGTACTTATAGTAACACACACACACACACACACACACACACACACACACACACTTTTATGTACATTTCTAAATATATCCAAAAATAGAGGTAAAAGTATAATAAACCCATTTATTCATCACCCAGTTCCACAGTTATCAACATTCTACCATTCTAGTTTTATCTCTCTGAATCAATAACTATTTCAATGGTATAATTAGGAAGGTTTATTTATAAAGGGGTTAATTACAAAGATGTGGGTGTGGGGTTGGGAACCACAAGGGCTATGTAGAAACCCATGATTAATAGCACCACAACTGAGACCTCTGCTAGATCTGATGTGTAAAGGGAAAGAGAAGCTACTAGAAGGAGAAAGAGCCTTAAGTATAGCAGGCTGCTTTGAGAAAAGCAGTGACCTTGAGTTGAAGGTTATAGCTAGCCCGAAACTTGTTAGCTTCTCTCCTTCCCTCCTTTCCTTCTGTTGGAGTCTTCCATTGGAAAACTGGAAAACTGCTGGAAACCAGAGGCTAAGGGATTCCTACTGAAGTATTTCCTACCTCCAAGTTAGGCCCTTAGGGCAAGAAGCAGGGCATTGAAGAGTGTAGAATGGTTCTGCAGGATAATCATGAGCTATTCAGCATATTCCCAACATACACTTATTTTTTTCTTGAAATATATTAAATCTAATCCCAGATATCATATAATTTCACCTATGAATACTCTAGTAAATATCTTTACTAGGTAAGGTCTTAAAAATTTACTACTTTTCATACTCAAAAAATGAAAGTGATTTGACAATGTCATCTAATAACTAGTACTTGCTTAACATTCCTCAATTATTTATAACGTATTTTTACAATCAGATCATTTCCATTGGGATCTAAACAAAGTCCACATGTTGCACTTGGTGGCTATTTTTCTTAAATCTCTTTTAATCTAGAATAGTTACTCCTTTCTTCTATTTAAATGTATTCATTAAAGAAATTGGGTCATTTTTATTTCAGAATTTCTACACTTTGCACTTGGTTGATTGTGGCATTGAACAGGTTCTCCTATTCCATGTATTTTCTATAAATGGTAGATACGTTTTCATGCATTGGTTTGCTTATTAATCAAATATGGTTTAACACTTTTACTGAGTCCTTACTATGTGTCAAGAATGCTAACATGCTAGGATTTTACTTAATAACACTGGATCCAGTCAAAAAACAGAGGATAGAGAGGCAACCAGGTTGAGAGACAAAGGGCAGCTCTTAAGGGACTTAAGCTCTCAACAGATTCCTCTCCTCCCTTTGGGAACCATCGGTTGTGAATGCTACCATCAGACAGCAGAATGTCACAAGTGCCTGAAGAGCTATACAAAATAAGAGTTCAGAGGAGGGAGCAATTTCCCAAGTCATTAAAAATTTCTCATGTGGTACAAGAACTCCCCATTTTAAAGGGCTTCTCCTGAGCTAGGGGAAACAATAAA
Source organism: Anoura caudifer (assembly GCA_004027475.1). NCBI lineage: Eukaryota > Metazoa > Chordata > Mammalia > Chiroptera > Phyllostomidae > Anoura > Anoura caudifer. The sequence continues at coordinate 32,631 of PVKU01004372.1, read as the reverse complement.
TTGCTAATTTTTAAAAAGCTCTTATCCTGAGGAAGGTACCCATCTTAAGACTAACTTGAAATAGGACTTGAAGGAGAAAAAAAGAAACTCCAGATTTGCCATATACTTTGGTGCATTTTTGTCTCCCTCTGCATCCCGAAAGAGAATATTAGTTCTACAGTTAACCTTCGGGTGGCAAAAAAGTTCATTTGGTTTTTTCCATATGATGGCTTGTAGTGCTTAGTCATCTTTGACTTCATTTGAAACAATTTTGTTAGATGGTATTGTGACAGTTATCAAATCAGTGTACATTTAAAAAAATAACATCAACTTCCGGCCAAGATGGAGGCTTAGGTGGACACACTGTGCCTCCTCTCACAGCCAAAATTAAGGACAACAAAGAATAAGAAACAGGAAAACAACCAGAACTGATAGGAAATTGAACTGTATGGAAGTCCAACAGCCATTCATCCAGACCAATAAGAGGGGCAGAGTTCTGGCAGGAAAAAGTAGAGGTTGGTGGATCTGAGTGCGTAGGCAGCAGCAGTTGGAAGATCCCAGGCAGGCAGGCAGTGGCTAGCAGACGCCAGGCACGGGATGGCAATGGTGCAGACCCAGTGAGGCTGTGCAAGGCGGCTGGCTGACCAGCTGGTCCCAGGCAAAGGGGAAGTGGTGGAAGGGACTGGAATCTGAGAGAGACCAGAGCAAGCACCATGGTTCCCTCTTGGACCCCGCCCCCACATACAGCATTACTACTCAGCGACTGCACTGCCACAACCTGGGGAACACCTAAGGCTCCACCCCTCACTACATAACAGCTTCAACCAGACCAAAACAAAACAAACAAAAAAAAAACCAAAAACCCCAAAATGGCTCAAATGGAAGAACAAATCAAAACCCCAGAGCTAATTTATCTAAGTGATGAAGAGATAGCCAGCCTATCAGATGCAGAGTTCAAAGCCCTGGTGATCAGGATACTCACAGAATTGGTTGATTTTGCTCACAAATTAGGTGAAAAAATGAAGGCTACAATAAGTGAAATGAAGGAAAACCCACAGGGAACCAATAGAGATGGGAGGAAAACTGGGACTTAGATCAATGGAGTGGACCAGAAGGAAGAAACAAACAACCAAACAGAAAACAAGGAAAAAACAAGAATTCAAAAAAATGAGGAGAGGCTTAGGAACCTCCAGGACATCTTTAAACATCCCAACATCCGAATTATAGGGGTACCAGAAGGGGAAGAGGAAGAGCAACAAGTGGAAAACTTATTTGAACAAATAATAAAGGAGAACTTCCCAATCTGGCAAAGGAAGGCAGTCCAGGAAGCTCCGAGAGTTCCACAGAAGTTGGACCCAAGGAGGAACACACCAAGGCACATTATAATTACATTAGCCAAGATTCAAATGAAGGAGAGAATTCTAGAAGCAGCAAGGGATAAGGGGACAGTCACCTACAAAGGAGTTCCCATCAGACTGTCAGCTGATTTCTCAAAAGAGACCTTCCAGGCAAGAAGAGGCAGGAAAGAAGTATTCCAAGTCATGAAAGTCAAGGACCTACATCCAAGATTGCTCTATCCAGTGAAGCTATCATTTAGAATGGAAAGGAAGATAAAGCGCTTCTCAGATAAGGTCAAGTTAAAGGAATTCATCATCACCATGCCCTTATTATATGAAATGTTAAAGGGACTTACCTAAGAAAAAGAAGATAAAAAATATGACAGTAAAAAGACAGCAAACTCACAGATATTTACAACCACACCTAAAACAAAAGCAAATTAAGCCAACAAATGGAACAGGAATGGAAACACAGAAATGGAGATGACATGGAGGGTTAGCAACAGGGGAGTGGGAGGAGGAGAGAGGGGTAAAAGGTATAGAGAATAAGTAGCATAGACAGTGGGTAGAAAATAGACAGGGGGCAGGCAAGAATAGTGTGGGAAATGTGGAAGCTAAAGAACTTATGACATATGGACATGAACTAAAGGGGGGAATGTGGGTGGGAGGGGGTGTGCAGTGTGGAGGGGAATGAAGGGGGAGAATGGGACCATTATAATAGCATAATCAATAAAATATATTTAAAAAACAAAAAATAAAGCAAAAAATTACATAAAAATTAGTGAATTTTTGTGTGGCCATTTTAATATTGAAGATGGAAGAAAATAAGCAACACTTTTGGTGTATTATTCTTTATTATTTCAAGAAAGGTAAAAATGCAACTGACACAAAAAAAGATTTGTGCAGCATATGGAGCACGTGCTGTGACTGATCGGACATGTCAGAAGTGGTTTGCAAAGTTTTATGCTGGAGATTTCTTGCCAGACAATGCTCCATGGTCAGATAGACCAGTTGAAGTTGATAATGATCAAATTGAGACATTAACTGAAAATAATCAACGTTATACCACACTCGAGATAGCCAACATACTCAAAATATCCAAATTAATAGTTCTTGGTAAAAATGTCCTGTTTTATGGAGAAAGTGATTTAGACTTTTTGGCCTACCCAATAATATGTGCTCACTGCAGTGCTAGGCCCAGTGGGGTTGTTCTCTCAGGATAAGCCAGAGAGATCTCTGGCTTCAGGTAGTTTATAGGTTAATTGAGAAGGTGAGTAATTTGGCATAAGATGTTTAGTGTATGATTGAATTACTGAGTTCATGGGTGTAATTTTTTATTAAGCAACTACTGTGTGCTAGTGTGAGGCTGGGGGCTGTGCAGCGAGAAACAAGTCAGGCCTGGCACCGGCCCTCCTAGAGCACTAGAGCTGCTAAAAGCTGGGAAAAAGGAGTAGGGGAGCTGGGCAGAGTCACTTGTTCTCCCTGAGACATCTCACCCTGTATTCTTAGGTTTTTCTCATGTTCCCTGGACTGTCTATCCACGGCACTACCTGGTCCTTCTCTTTCCTGGGATGCAAAATGTCCAAGTCCCAAATTTCTAACTTAAATGTAAAGGAAATCCTAAATCCTCTCCAATCACTTTCTGATCACTTACAAGATGGAGTTCCTCACAGACACAAAAAAATGCATACATGCCCATAGCTTTGTATCTTAGCTAACTTCTTACATTAAAAAGCTGTTTTCACTCTAACAAGCACTTTCAAGGAAATAAGGAACTATAAAAAAATAGGAGCTATTTCCACAAGAAGACCCTGATCCCTGATTCTTCTCCAACTCCCCATGGACTAGGCAATCAGAAGGGTGGGAGTTTACCTCATTCCTCTCAGCTCGAGACTAAATGAGTGTGACTTCAGAGAACCTTCTGACCATTTTTAGTAAGACAAATATAGAAAGTGGGGATATGAGCAATGTATAGTTAAACACACTAATGAATTATCCTCAAAAGTATTTAAGAATATATATATTCTTATATCTTCCCAATGGTTTACTAAACTATGAAACTAAGTATTTAGATTTCTCATTTGTGACTACTAAATATCTATTTTTCTCACTTGGTTTAGATAACTTAAAAGTCTATTCACTTCGTTGGGGTGAAGTTCACCTGATAGCTAACTGCTCTAAGTTTTACCCAGGTCGGTACTTTGAAAAAGAAATGGAATGTGCAGGTAAGTACTACATGGTTTCTCTGATATATTTTTATACACACTCCCTAACAAATTTGTCTCCTCCACCCCACCAAATTAGCACCCTTGCTCTGGGTGCTAACCTTTGGTGGGTGAAAGAACCCTTTCATTTGGCCTTCTGGCTGTTGCATTATCCAGCTCCTTCAGTCCCTTCCCCTTAGTTCAAGTTTCCTCATTCTAATACTAAGAGGAAAAGTCTTCCTTAGGCTATTTTACAGCAGTATAGAAAGGTGACTAAGAGCACGGACTCTGGAACCAGGCTGCCTGGGTTTATATCCTTGTTTTTATCCACTAATACTCATGTGACCTTGGGCAAGTTTCCTTATCTGCAAAACTGGGGATCATAATAGATGTGGACACTGAGATGCAGGGAGTTACCTAATTTGCACAAAGTCTTGCAGACAAATGCTATGTCCAGGATCAAATCCCAAACTTCTTCCAAATAAAAATCCCAATGATCTCATTTCAAATGCATACAATTGGAATTAAATTTGGTCTCCTTGGAAGTCCCATTGCACTTCTTATAATACCTGCCACTGTCTCCTTGGTTATCGCGGTGCTGCCAGTGCCCCTACCTAACACAACATAGCAGTTCCTATTTTGGGTGGAGATTCAGGCAGGCTTCCAGTTAGGTAGTGCATTGACGATGCTTTATTGAAACCACCTGTAAGGAGTGTAATACAGAAAGAGAGTGTTATTGATATCCTGTAAATGCTTGGATACAGTGATTTAAAAATCTTAGGAAGTCATAAGAGTGAGAAGAAAGTAAATAAACCATTTCCTGTGCCCTCCCATCTTAAAATGAAGTTCAGGATTATAGAGACAAAGCGAAGAATAGCACAGAATCTACCAGGAGGCAATATCACAGTTAAGAGGCCAAGCTATGAGGTCTGGCTGCCTAAGTCCTGGCTCTGCCACTTAATATTTGTACAGTCTTAGGCAAGAGGTTGATATTTATAACCTCTCTATGCTTTATTTGTCTCATTTTAAAATAAGGATAATATGATACTTACCTCATAGGGTTGTGGTGAGGATTAAAGCAATGAATGTCTAATACATATAAGCACTCAATAAGCACTAGGTATTCCTATTACTTTCCCACTCAGCATTTGATGCTACACTCAGAATGCAATCTCATTGTAGTATATACCTACCTAAAGTAGAGAAAGCAGGGAGAGTACTTGCTCAATTAGGGAATGAGTAGAAAACAAAGTATTTTTCAACCTGCACTCTACAACTCCATGGGCCCAGCAGGGGCCTGCAAGGGAGAGCTGGCATTCCTTCCTGTCAGGAAACTGTGAGAAGCAAAGTCATTATCCACTCATTGTGGAAAAGGCAGGCAAGTGGCATGGTGGCCTTGACAAATGCAAGTAAGTGTGTGATTCCCTTTTTCCTTTGTCTTTCTCAGGTACAGATGATGGTTCCATTGACGCCTGTAAAGGGGACTCTGGAGGCCCCTTAGTTTGTATGGATGCCAACAATGTGACTTATGTTTGGGGTGTTGTGAGCTGGGGTGAAAACTGTGGAAGACCAGAGTTCCCAGGCGTTTACACCAAAGTGGCCAATTACTTTGACTGGATTAGCTATCATGTGGGAAGGTCTCTTATTTCTCAGTACAATACATAAAACTCTCTTTTTCCTACTCTTTGTCTCTCAGCAGTTCCATTTTACTTGAAATGATACTGCATAATCTGTACTTCTCTAGAAAATAATAAAGCAAATTTTATTGGACATTTTTAAAGGTCTCTGCAAAGTTGATGCCATATGGGAATTTTGCTGTATAATCCTCAAATAAATGTTTTAGTCAACCACACATTTTATTTATTAAAAATGTGACTAGGTTATCTCTTCATAGAAGAGTGATATATTGATAATACTAATGGTATAGCTAGTTGAGTGACACAGGAGTTACGTAAGCCTACTTTCTAACCCTAATCCAACCACCTACTAATTACTTGAATGTGGGCAATATATTATCTGCTTTGTGTCTCATTTTCCATCTTTAAAATGAAAACTGGAATTTTGAGAAAATAAAACTACATATTGAAATAAAATGTTTGGCATAGTACCTGTCACAGGGAAATAACTGACCTCACAGTCTTTGTCTCATTTCTCTTCTTTAAGAATTAAAAGTCCTTGAAAAATTTATCTCTAGTTCCTTATTTCACATGTTCTCCTTGACCCTTTCTTTAAACCTCTCCATAGACAACACAATACAACCACCGACACCCTCCTCAGTGTCAAAGCTCATGGCCAACCCCTCAGAGCACATGGCCTTCTGCCTCCCTAGCTGCTGGTCTCAGCCCCCTCTCCAGCCCCTTCCTTCTGGTCACTTCTCTCTTTTTGCACTTCCTCTGGTGACATCATCTAGACTCAGCTTCAAATCCCACTCACAGTCCAATGACTCTCAAATCCATTATCTCCAGCTATGACCTTTCCTAGAACTCTGGACTTAACATCACCTATTTCATAGCATTTCAAAAGAAATATGGCCACCCCAAATCTCTGTGCCTTCTTAAACCTGTTCCTCCCTCTTCAGTAAATGGCACCAACATCAACGCAGGGCTCCCCTGTGGAGCCAATGTACAGTAGGCACCCAGGCTCTCTGTATCACATGACCCTGCTTTAATCTCACCATAGCACTTGTCATCACACAAGTGATGACAAGTTTCTGTTTTTAATCTTTGTCTACCTTTTCCCATTACACCGTAAGACACATAAGAGAGATTGTGTTCTCTGTGTTCCTTCTGTCTGCATCCCTATCATTTGATTCACAGAAGGTACTTGGTGAATAAACATTAGCTGCTTTTATTTATTTATTTTTTACTTACTGATTTTTAGAGAGAGAAAGAGGAAGAGAGAGAGAGAGAGAGAGAGAGAGAGAGAGAAACATCAATTTGTTGTTCTACTTATTTATGCATTCATTGGTTGATTCTTGTATATGCCCTGACTGGGGATGTATATTACCTTAGGGTATGGTGATGATGCTCTAACCAACTGAGGTACGTGGCCAGGGCCTACTATTATTTTTTTAAAGCACAGCTATCATCACCCTGAAGGCAGAGGTATATATTTTATATAAATATTACCTTCAACTCCCGGAGTCCAACCCTGGATAGAGCCCAGCTGTATTGATAATAGAAGTGCCTATATCTACATATATTCCAAAATTGGTTATTGTCCAATTATTTTTCTTTTTAATTTTTTTTGGCAAAATACACATAAAACTTTTACCATTTTAACCATTTTGAAGCATATAGTCAGTGGCATTAAGTACATCCACATTGTTGTGTATCCTTCTCCATCTCCAGAAATTTTTTATCTTCCCAAAATGAAACTCTGTGCCCATAAACCATAACTCCTCCCCTTCCATGCTGCCCAGATTTTTAATTCCTTTTGTCATTGAATGCAAGAGAGTATTTGCTTATCTATGGCCATGTAAGAAAGAACCCTAAAAACATCATTTAAATAACAATGGTTTATTATTTTGCTCCTGTATCTCGGGATGAACAGGGCACAGCTGGACAGTCCTTCCATCATCTCATGCAGCCGCTGTCAGACAGGGCTGAGGCAAGGATCATCTATCTCTAAGGCTTCTTTTCTCATGGGTCTGGTTGCTGGGTTGGGAGGACTCAGATGGGGTTTTTCAGACCTTTCTCTACATGTTCTTTCCACAAGGGTTCTCAACATGGTTACTCGGAGACACCTGATTTCTTATGTAGCACCTGACAAGTGTCTCAGGAGAACCTACAGAACCTGCACAGCCTTTCTAAACCTAGCCTTGGAAGTCATTTAGCCTTCCATCACAAAGATCTAACCAGGTTCAGGGGGAGGAGATGTAATTCATCTCTTAAAGGGAGTGGTATCAAAGAATTTGTGGCATATTTTCAAATCACCACTTTCTCTTGATCCAGCAAACCTGGAACATGTGGCACCTTAGAAGACATCTGTGTAAGACAAAAAGACAGAAGTACTAAGAGCTGCAAGCTGGGAAACCCAGCACATGGGGCACTCTCAGCTGATCTAGGAAGGAGGGTCAATGTGGCACCTTGAAGGACCAAGCCAGTCTGCACAGTGACCTGAGACCTGGAGTCTCACCCTGAAGCAAAGAGCTAGCTTCTGCGCAGTGATTCCATGTGGGAGAGACTAGGAGCAGCAGGAATGAATGACCTGACTCTAGGGCTCTTCCAGTTTAGAGGTCTGTCTGAGGGCTGCTAGTTACAGACAAACAGAAGCCAATCTCATTGGTTTCATGAAAACTTGGTTTATTTAAAGATATTATGCAGTTCACAGAACCTTCAGGAAAGCCATAGAATTACAGGCAGTTCATTTGGGAATAACAGTCAAACACTACTATAGGAATGCTTATCAGAGCTACCACAAGCTCAGGTCCTAGGTGCCAGGTTCAAATTGTACTGCAGAGGCTGGACACTGGACACTGCTGCTTGGCCCTCATCCATTGCTGCTTCTGTGAGTTAGCATGGTCCTCTGTCAATGAACAGAGCTCACTAAATGTGGAGATCTGCCATCATCTTATAGTTTTAACCCTGGCCTCAGAAATTACCATCTTGTGAGGGAGACGTAAAAAGAGATTTTACACCTGTACTTTGCCAAGTATGATGGTGAGAAAAACTCAAAGGAGACTCATAAATCAGCCTGAAGTATCAAAGGCTTCCCCGTAGGTGAGCTTAATCTGACTTATGGAAGAACTTTCTAGGCAGATGCAATTGCAAAAGTCCTGTGGCTAAAGGAGCCAACCACACAAGAAAATGGAGAGCTGTTTGGTGAGACTGGAGCCCAGGGTGTAGCTGAGGACCTGATGAGGGAGAAAACACATGATCGGGGAGAGTATCCTGCCCAAGAGCTGGCACCACTGAAGGCCTTTGGAAAGCTCATGCTGGAGGCATTGAGGAAGATGGACAGGAGGAGAGTGAGATAGGGTATGGAAAAGAGTAAAGAGACTATTGGACTAATCCAATTGAAAATGATGAAGGTAAAAAGAAACTGAAGCAGGGTACTTTTATTTACTTATTTTTAAAAATGACATTTTATTAATTATGCTATTATAGTTGTTCCAATTTTTCTCCCCTTTGTCCCCCTCCACCCAGGACCCCCCACTCCCTCAGGCCATCCCCACACCATTGTTCATGTCCATGGGTCATACATATAAGTTCTTTTTCTACTCCATCTCCTATACTGTACTTTACATCCCATGGCTATTATGTAACTATCAATTTGTACTTCTTAATCGCCTTACCTCTTCACCTATTCTCCCACACTCACTTCCATCTGGCAATCATTTTCTTAAATAAGTCCCTTTAACATTTCATATAATAATGATTTGGTGATGATCAACTCCTTTAGTTTTCTTATCTGGGAAGCTCTTTATCTGCCCTTTGCTTCTGAATGATAGCTTTGTTGGATAGAGCAATCCTGGCTTTTCATGACTCAATATTTCTTGCCAATCCCTTCCAGAGCCTGCGAAGTTTCTTTTGAGAAATCAGCTGACAGTCTTATGGAAACTCTCCTGTAGGTGACTAATTGCTTTTCTCCTGCTGCTTTTAAGATTCTCTCTTTATTGTTAACCCTTGGCATTTTAATTATGATATGTCTTGGAGTGGGCCTCTTTGCATCTGTCTTGTTTGGGGCTCTCTGTGCTTTCTGGACTTTCATGTTTGTTTCCTTCACCAAATTAGGGAAGTTTTCTTTCACTATTTTTTCAAATGAATTTCTTATTCCTTGCTCTTTCTTTTCTCCTGGCACCCTATCAGGTAAATGTTGGAACGTTTGAAGTTGTCCCAGAGGCTGCTTCCACCATCCTCATTTTTTTTGGGGGGGGGGGATACTCTTTTTCTTGTTGTTCTGATTGGTTGTTTTTTCTTTGCTTCCTTATGTTCCAAATCATTGATTTGATTCTTTGCTTTGTGCGCTCTACTGTTGTTTCCCTGTAAATTGTTATTTATTTCAATTAGTGTATCTTTAATTTCTGACTGGATCTTTTTTATGCTATTGAGGTCCTCATTAAGTTTATTGAGCATTCTTATAACCAGCGTTTTAAATTCTGTATCTGATAGATTACTTTTCACCATTTTGTTTAGTTCTTTTTCTGGAGTTTTGATCCGTTCTTTCACTTGGGCCATGTTTCTTTGTCTCCTCATTTTGGCAGCTTCCCTGTGTTTATTTCTATGTATTAGGTTGAGATGCTATGACTTCCTGTTTTGGTAGCATGGTTTAATGTAGTAGGTGTCCTGTAGGGTCCAGTGGAACAGCAGCCTCCCCTTCCACCCAAGCTGGGTACTCAAGGTGTGCCCACTGTGTGGGTTGAGTACACCCTCTTCTCATAGTTGAGCCTTGATTGCTATTGGCAGGTCAATGGGAGGAATTTTCCCAGGCCGGTCAGCTACAAGGACTGGTTGTGACCTCTGACCACCAACCTCTGCCCTCCATGGAGGAATCAGCTGTGAAGGGGCAGGATGGTGGTGCTCCAACATGGTCTGTAGCTGTCCACTGGGTGTGCAGGTTCTGGGGTTTCCTGGGTGGTGCAGGTCAAGGCCTGCCCCTACCTCTATTCTACCCAAGGTGCCCCTGCATGAGCTATAAGGCAATATGAGATGGCTGTGACCTGTGCTGTGTGGAGGTTCCCAGGCAAAGCCAATTGGGAACCTACATTGGCTGCTGCTAGTGCCAGGCCTGGGGCCACTTAGCAAGTGATTAGTGATTGGGGGCTTATTTAGGCTGGTTGTTGCTTGTTTGAGAGGATTTAGGCAGTTGTGAAGCCTGAGCCAAGTCCATTCATTCAAATGGAAAGCCACTGTTAACAGCTCAGGTGGACCAGTAAGTTGGGTGGGACAGGGCCTCAGGGGATCTCCAGTGTGGGGCAAAGTGTCAGATAGGTTGGTGGCATCTCAGATATGGCCTCTACCTGCTGGCTCTGTGGTTCTGGGGGCTCAGAGTTTAGAAGAGGGACAATGGTCTCTTAAAGCAGAGTACTTTTAAAGAGAATGGCACTGATTCTAGATATGTTAAGGATGGAAAATAAGTGGCACTGGGACCAGAAGAGATGACAAGGCACTAGGTAGGAAGATGTGAGTCTAGGATAACCCCCAGGTTTTCTCTTGGATAATGATGTCATTGGCATTGCCATGCAGAAATAAAGAGAGGAATAAAAGTAGGTTCAGTTAGTTAGGGGTATTTTGAAGCTATGCTGTTTCTGGAAGCCCAGGGAATATGTGTCATCACATACAGTAGAAAATATGAAGCTGAAAATCAACCAGAGGTTTGGAAGTAGCCAGAAACTCTCTCTAGAATAGCCACACTCCTGAATTTATCCTTATGGTCTAAAACCCTGTAGTCTCACTAAGTGGGTTCCTTTCCATCTTCTCCAGTGCTTCCTCTCTGTGTGAGGTAATTTCACTTTCTACCCACAAGGATTATTTGCAAACCTCTCCTCCTGGTTGCAATAGTCCAAATGTTTGTGTCTTTCCCAAACTCATGTGTTGAAATCTTAATACCCAATATGATGGTACAAGGAAGTGGGGTCTTAGGTCTTAAGGGTGAATCCCTCATGAATGGGAATAGTCTTTATAAAAGAGATCCCAGGGATCCCACACCTTTTCCACCATGTGGGGACCCAACAAGATGTCAGTAGTCTCCAACCAGAAAGAAGGCCCTCCCCAGAAACCAACCATGCTGGCACCCTGATCTTGAATTTCCAGCCTCTGGAACTGTGAGAAATAAACTTCTGTTGTTTATAAGCCACCCAGTCTGTGTATTTTGTCATGGAAGCCCAAATGAACAAAGATACTGATGAAATTTGCCTGATGGTAGACATTCCCAAGCAGAGAGCCATTATCTTCAAGATATCATGAAACCAACCCTTGCTCACAGATGTGGTGCAGCCATCTCTTGTCCTTCCCTTCAACCACAGCTTGAAAGTTATTCATGCCATTGATTTTTGTAGACAGAGGCTGGAACCTAGCACTTATTTCCCCTTAATTAGAGCCCCTTTTAAAAACTAACCTACCAGTCTTCACACTGGGCAAAGATTGGTTGTTATGACTGGAATTGTTTTACCACGTGGCATTTATTTTCTTTCTTTTTTAAAAAAATATATTTTATTGATTATGCTATTACAGTTGTCCCATTTTTCCCCCATCATTCCCCTCCACCCTGCACATGCCCTCCCACCCACATTCCCCCCTTTAGTTCATGTCCATGTGTCATAAGTTCTTTAGCTTCTACATTTCCTACACTATTCTTGCCCCACCCTGTCTATTTTCTACCCACCATCTATGCTACTTATTCTCTGTACCTTTTCCCCCTCTCTCCTCCTCCAACTCCCCTGTTGCTCACCCTCCATGTGATCTCCATTTCTGTGTTTCTGCTCATGTTCTACTTGTTGGCTTAGTTTGCTTAGTTTGCTTTTGTTTGTGGTTGTTAATATCTGCGAGTTTGCTGTTTTTTTACTGTCCTATTTTTTATCTTCTTTTTCTCAGGTAAGTCCCTTTAACATTTCATATAATAAGGGCTTGATGATGATGAACTCCTTGAAGTTGACCTTATCTGAGCAGCACTTTATCTGCCCTTCTATTCTAAATGGAACAACAAACAAAGAAAACTTCAGGCTAATACTATTGATGAATATAGATGCTAAAATCCTCAATAAATTATTGACAAACCACATCCTGCAATACATTAAAAAGATCATACACCATGACCAAGTGAGATTCATCCCAGGGGTGCAAAGCTGGTAGATATTTGCAAATCAATAAATGTAATACATCACACAAACAAAAGCAAAGACAAAAAAATCACATGATCATATCAATAGAGGTGGAAAAAGCATTTCATAAGGTAGAGCACCCATTTATGATAAAAAAACACCCAGGAAAGTGGAAATAGAGGGAGCATTCCTCAATATAGTAAAGGCCATATATGAGAGACCTAAAGCCAACATCATACCCAATAGACGAAAACTGAAATCTTTCCCCCTAAGATCAGGAAAAGATAAGATTGTCAACTTTCACCACTTTGATTCAACATAGTATTGGAAATCCTAGCCACAGCAGATAGACAAGAAAAGGAAATAAAAGACATACAAATTGGAAAAGAGGAAACTAAACTGCCATTGTTTGCAGATGACATGATAGTGTGCATAGATAATCCAATAGGCTCCACAAAAAAAGGCTCAACCTAATAAATGAATTTGGCAAAACAGTGGGATACACACTCAATATTCAGAAGTGAAGACCATTATTGTATACCAACAATGAAATATCACAAACAGAAATTAGGAAAAAAGTCCCATTTGGTATAGCAAGAAGAAAAATGAAATACCTGGGAACAAACTTATCCAAGTAGGTAAAAGACCCATGCTCAGAAAACTAAAGTACACTCAACAAAGAAATTAAGGAAGACACAAACAAATGGAAGAATACACCATGTTCATGGATCAAAAGAATTAACATCATTAAAATGTCCATACTACCCAAAGAGATTTATAGATTCAATGCAATAAGTATTAAAGTACTAATGATATATTTCAAAGATATAGAACAGACACTTTATAAATTTATATGGAACCAAATCTACCCCAAATAGTTGCAGCAATTTTGAGAAAGAAGAGCAAAGTAGGAAGGATCACAATACCTGATGTGAAAGAGAATTACAAGGCCACTCTAATCAAAACAGCCTGGAAATGGCACAAGAAAGGACACATAGACCAATTGAACAGAATAGAGAGTCCAGAAATAAACCTAAGAATCTATGGTCATTTAATATTCAACAAAGAGGGCAGCAGTATAAAATGGAGTAAGAATAGCCTCTTTAACGAATAGTGTAGGGACAGCTGGACTGCTGCATGAAAAAAAATGAAACTCGATCACCAATTTAAACAATACACAAAAACAAATTCAAAGTGGATAAAAGATTTAAACATGAGTTTGGACACCATAAAGGACCTAGAGGGTAACATAGACAGGAAAATCTCAGATATTTCACAGAGCAATATTTTCACTGATATGTCCCCTAGACTGAGTGTTGTGGACACCAGCCAGCAGTGTCCATGTCATTATGGATGAATTAAAACATGTACACAGACTGCTGAGTCTGGTGGAGGAATAAGGATAACCTCAAGGCTTTTCTCTCAAGAGGAGCCAAAGTGCAGCCTCTGCCATCACAGGCATTTATTCTAATCATCTCTCCTTACATTCCAAGATGGTTTCTTTTCACTATCCCGGTTACAACCAAGGAACCAATGCCCCTCATTACATCACAGAAGAAGGACATTAACAAATGAATAGGCAGGCTTACACTGGGCCTGCTAGGTACTTACAGGATGAGGGAATTTCAGCAAAGCAGCACACTCTCAAAAACAGCCTAAGTATATTGCAAATCTGACTACCCACAAAAGAACCTGTCTGTGGGCATGGGTCCTGTGCATCTCTGAGTGGGAGCTGGTCCCATGCCACTCAGAAGGGTCTGCCACAACCGAGGGCAACAAAGGAAAGAAAAAACAGTGGGATCCCATGAAAATAAAAAGCTTCTGCATGGCTAAAGAGAACAGCATGAAAATGAAAAGAGAACCAACCATATGGGAAAACATTTTTCCCATAATACCGTGGAGAAGGGTTTGAACTCCAAAATATATAGAGAAGTCAACGATTCCACCCCAGGAAGACAAACAACCCAATTAAAAAATAGGCAAAAGACTCGAACAGACACTTCTTCGAGGAGGACATGCTGTGGGGTCAGAGACATCTGAAAAATGCTCAGCATCACTAGCCATCAGAGGGATGCAAATTAAAACCACAAAGACATACCACTTCACATTGTTTAGAATGGCCATCATAAACAAAGCAAGAAACAAGTGTTGGAGTGAATGTGGAGAAAATGGAACTCTAGTGCACTGTTGATGGTAATGAAGACTGGTGCTGCCCCTGTGAAAATGGTATAGAATTTCCTCAGAAAAATTAAAAATGGAACTACCTTTTGACCTGGCAATTCCACTGCTGGAATTGTACATTAAGAACACCAAAACACCCATTCAAGAGAACCTATTCACCCCAAAGTTCGTAGCAGCTCAATTCACAAAGCCAAGTGCTGGAAGCAAACTACGTGCCCATCAGTAAATGAATGGATCAAAAAACAATAGTACATTTACACAACAGAATACTACATGGCAGAAAGAAATAAGGAGCTCCTATCCTTTGCAAAACTGTGGAGTAGAACTGGAGGGAATAATGCAAAGCGAAATAAGCCAGACAGAAAGACAAACACCGTATGATCTCATACATACGTATGATCTCTATAAGTGGAACCTAATCAACAAAACCAACAAACAAGCCAAACATAACCACAGACATTGAAATTAAGAACAATGAGACAGTAAGCAGAGTGGGTGGTGTGATGGGATAATGGGAGACAAAAGGAGGAAGGTTCTTCAGGAACATATATAAAGGACCTATGACAAAGCCAAAAGAGGGTAGGATCCAGGACTGGAGGTGAACATCACTGGCCTAAAGGGCATGGTGGAGGGAAAATGGTGACAACTGTACTTGAACAACAATAAAAAAAAAAGAGAGAAGAAAAAGAAATTCTGTGGAGAATATCATGTCATCTTACAAATGCTGAGAGTTTACTTTCTTTTTTATTTAGATGCATTTTATTTATTTTTCTTTTTTGATTGCTATGTCTAAATATTCCACTATTATTTTTAATAATAGTAATGAGAATAGACACTCTTGACATGTTTTTGATCTTTAAAATGCTTTCATTATTTCACAATTGAGTATTATGTGAGCTGAGAGTCTGTCATATATAGCATTTATCAAGCTGAAATATTTCCTTCCATTAGTATTCTTTGAAATATTTTTATCAGTATTGCATATTTGGTTCCTCAAAGGCTTTTCCTGTATCTCTCAAATAATCATATGATTCTTCTTTTTGGTTTTCAATGTTATGGATTACATTGACTGTTTCCTGGATGTTGAGTCATTCTAGCTTCGGTGGTAAAATTCACTTGATCAGGGTGCATAATCCTGCAAAAATATTATTAAACACTGGTTTCCTATTGTTATTTTGAGAATTTTGGCCTGGAAATTTTTTAAATAATATAGGCCTATAAATCTCTCTGGTGACTCTTCGTTCACAGGGCGGTGTTCAATCCACTGAGCCATATCAGCCAGGGCTCTATTAACCATATTTTATGATCACAATGGTAAGAAACTGGAAATCAAATATAGGTAAGAAAACAAAAACAAATAACACAGTTGGAATTTATTCAAAGTACTACCAAACACTCAATAAATCAATTATTAAAACCAACATCCCTGGCTGGTGTGGCTCAGTGGATTTAGCGCCAGCCTGTGAATCAAAATTTTGCTGGTTTGATTCCCAATCAGAGCACATCCCTGGGTGGCAGGCCAGGTCCCCAAATGGGGGCACGTGGGAGGCAATCACCAATTGATGTTTCCCTCCCTCTCTTTCTCATCACTTCCCCCAGTCAAAAAAAATAAATGAATAAAGTCTTTCAAAAAATTTAAAGAAACAGAAAACCCACAACTGCACTGAGACAATAAAAATGCCAATATGGTCTCAGAAAATCAATATTTATGCAAAGCTCTAATAAGAGGACACTGTAACTATACAGTTCTAACTACAGTGCAGAAAATTTTCAATAAAATCATTCAAGTTTCTAAATACATTAGAAATACAAGCAACAAACCAAAAAGTAAGTTGAATTAAAAAAAAACACACAAAGATCAGTGCCACAATAAGGAAAAAAGAGAAAGACTGTAAAGACTAATAAAACTAATGGATCCTTCTTTTAAATGCTAAATAAATCAAAAAGCCTCTAATAAAACCCATCATGTAGTAAAGAGACAGAACAAAAATAAATACGACCAAAAAAAAAAACAACAAACAGCCAACACTACAAAAACAGAATTTTTAAACAATACCATCAACAATTGTATACAACAAATTTGACCATCTAATAAAATTAAAATATTTTAAATCATCCCTTTAAAGGCTAAATTATGACAAATCACATTATCTGAACAAACCAATTACTAGCAATACATTTGAACCAATAATTAAAATACCCAAAGAGTAAAGCTCAAGCCCAGGTAGATTTACAGGTCAATTCTAACAAATATTTTTAATATGAAGTACACATACTTCTCAACTTATCCATAAATTGATGAAGTTCACTTACAAGTTTATTTTATGATACCAGCATTACTCTGATAGCCAAACTAAGGCAAAACACTGAAAAAAAAAAAAAGGCAGAGAGAGGGAGTTTTATAGGCCTATATTCTTGATAAATGTACACACTGAAATTTTCAAGAAAATTATACCAACCCAAATGGAATGATATATTAAAACAATTATATGTCCTGATCAAGTGTGAATTATACCAGGGATGTAAGAATCGCTCAATATCCAGGAAACAATTGACATCATTCATCACATAAAAAAATCATATGAATATTCAAGAGGTACAGAAAAAGAAATAGAATGCTATATGCATTACTGATAAAAATATTTTCAAGAACTCTTATAGAAGGAAAAAATCTCAGCTTGACAAAGAGTGTATATGTCAAACTCAAAACTAAGTGTGAAATAAAGAGTTTTCTTTAAAATGAAAAACAGAGAATGTTCACTTTCATTACAATCATTTGAAATAGATTGGAATAATTACACTATCAATCAGAGGGGAAAAATAAATAAAATACATCTAAATAAAAAGAATAAAAACTGTCACCATTTGCAGGTCATATGATACCCTATATAGAATCTCAAAGAATTTGAGAAAGTTGAATTAATAAAGTAATTCAGTAAAAAACAAAATGCAAACTGTACGGAAACCTGTCATATTCCTATACAATCATAAATACAGGAAGAAGAGATAAAGAAAGTAATCCCATTGACATTTGCATGAAAAATAAATAAATGCCTCTGAATTGACATCAACAAAGAGGTTTAAGATCTGTACTCTCGATATCAAAGGACATTGAGGAAATTGAAAATAACACCAAAATATGGAAAGACAAACCATTCCTATATATTGGAAAGATTAAATTGTTATAATTATGATATCACCCAAAGTAATTTATTTGGTTCAACTGAAATCTTATCAAAGTACTATGCACATTCTTCTCAGAAGTGAAAATTTTAAAAAGTGTGTGGAAAAACAAATACCTTAAAGAAGCAAATACATTTAGAGAAGAAACAGAAAAGTTACAGATCTCACTCCCCATGTTCTCACACCATACTATAAAGGTACAATAACCAAAACAGAAAGGTATGGGCATAAAACAGACACTTAATACATGGGAACACTAGAGAGTGCCCAGGACTAAACCCTCTTACATGAACAATTACTGTATGACAGAGAAGGTAAAGATATAAACTGCTGAGTTAACAGACTTTTCAGCAGCTCATCCTGGCTAAACAAAATATACATAGCAAAAACTGGATACTCTCTCATATCATATTGAAAAATAAGCTTAAACTGATACCAGCCTTGTCAACTTCTTCTACATTTTCAACTGATGACAGCCCTGCTTCTCTCTTACCCACATATGCTTGCCTTCCAGTAGAAGTTAGCACACCATCGTTCCCTGCTTCACAGATAATTCTAGATCCACCCACCATCTTTTGCCTCCCAACTGACTCCACTCCTGCCTATATTCCCTACTTTTCAACTGAAGTCAAGCCTGCTTAAGTCTCCTTGTGTTTTAACTTGGGCCAGTTGTAGGGTAAAATGAGGCAGACTGGTTTCCTCACCCAGATAACTGGACAACTAAGGGAAGCAGTTTCCCATAAACTTGAGAACAGTCCTGAAAAGTATTTTCATAGCCTTGAGACTGGGTATATTAAACAGTTTCCATCGCCTTGAGTGGGCTTGCATGCATAGCATGAAGCTCTCTTGCATAATTTTGTTGGCACCTTGCTGGTTTTTTCTATAAGCTAGTATTTCGCAATGTAAGGGTTCCCTCAGGCTTCCAAGTTGTGTGATGAGAGATATGCAGTGAGTGGTTCACACTGGGTGCCACCCTGGGTTACCACACAAAGTGGACAGTTGACATGCAGTGGCACAGACAGTTGGCAGCATGTTGCTTTGCCCACCCTTGAATAATGGTATGTCAGACAACCCAAAGCTCCCTGAATATTACTTCCATCTGCCAGAATCTCATGAACCTGTCTGGCCTCGAATGGTCACAACACACCACATGTATCATATATAGTTGCATGAGTGAACTTCATCCAAAATAGTAGCAGTTACCTCAGTGGGTATTATACACATTTACTGCCCTGATAGATCTTTTATCTGGCCACAAATTTCAAAGATCAAGACTGGATGGAAACCATCTCAAATTCCTTCAGATTTGCATTCCACCTCTTTTTTGAACTCACAGGGCTCACAAGCCAGTGAGGAAGAAGGCAGAAAGTTTTTCATGGGTGGGTGTGTGCAGGGTGGAGGGGAATGAAGGCGGGGGGAATGGGACAACTGTAATAGTGTGATCAATAAAATATATTTAAAAAATAAATGTAATTACTTCTGCCATGTAGCTTTCCATGGACTCCTGTTACACTTCTAATCAGACCTTGTGCTCATATCGGCTTACATGGTGAGCAGCCTCCACATTGGTTTCCCACAGATGTTGTCTGTCAATATGAACATGTCTGTGTCAACACTGAGTGGTTTTGAACTAGCTTTTCTCAGTAAAGCCAATGCGATGTGAAGTGACACATGTGTTCCAAGTAAAAATAATATCATCCTGATCATGTGGCTCAGTTGGTTGCAGCCTCATCCCACTCACAATTTGTTGCTGGTTTAGTCCCCAGGGAGGGGTTCAATCCCTGATAAGGGAGAGTATCCAAAAAGCAAGTGATCAATGTTTCTCTCTCACACGGTTATTTTCTCTCTTCCTCCCTCTCTGAAAAATAAATAAAATATATGTTTGTGTGAAGACTTTTTTACAAATTGTTTATCAAAATGTCACTTTTCACTTATTTACTTCTTTGAATATTATACTTATAGTTATCTAATATTGTTATAACCTCTCTCTTTCTTTTCCTACCACCTCTCTCTTTCTTTTTTTATATATACTTAGAGGCTTGGTGTGCTACAGTCATGTATTCAGTTTGGACAAATGTTATCAAATGTCCTACCATCCAGAAGCCATCACCCAAAACACAAGTGATTTGGTCTAAACGGTCAATGGTTAACCCATGACAAGAGCACCAACACTAATGTATGTGAAGTACTTACTGTGGTGATAGTTTCCAGGTTCTTTATATGTGGTGTGTGGATGGAAGAACTGAAGGCTGTTGATGGGGCCTCTCTGTTCGATCAGATGTGTACTCTTTATGACTTATACATTAAAAAAGTCTGAGGTGTTACAGTTTGTCATGTTACTCCCAATCAATATTGTGTGAGGGAGATATGAGGTTCAGAAGAACAGACATTTTCACAGCAGGGACTGGAGGCCAGTAGCCTGAAAGACAGTGGATGTCCCAGTTTTAAAGCTGCAAAATCATCTAAGAAGGTGTCACCTGAGCAGGATTACTCTTCAGCCACAATGAGAGTCTGCAAACACAGGTGTTCCTACACACTCCTGTTCTCAGGTTCTGAGCTGTTGAAGGAAAAGGAGATGAGTGAAAGATAATTATAAGGAGAGGGTGAGCACTGAAAATGAGGAAAACTAACATAAGTTGAAAAACAAGGAGACTTAACCATGTTTGATATTAGTTGGAAAGCAGGAAATATAGACACAAATGGAGTCAGACACAAGGCAAACAGAGATGGGTGGTCTAGAATTTTCTGTGATGTGGGGATCAGTTAGGTGCTGACTTCAATGGGAAGGCATGGAGAGGTAGGTAAAAGTGAATCAGGGCTGGTGTCATTTGAAAATATGAAAGAGATGGGCAGAGCTGATATCAGTTTAAATTTATTTTTGTATATGATGTAAGAATGTAGACAATTTTACACCATGCATAAATTTTGTTTTTCCAAGATCAATGTTTTCTTTTTTTATATATTTTATTGATTATGCTATTACCATTGTCCCATTTCCCCCCTTCACTCCCCTCCACCCTGCACACCCCCTACCACCCACATTCCCCCCTTTAGTTCATGTCCAGGTGTCTTACTTATAAGTTGTTTACCTTCAACATTTCTCATACTCTTCTTACCCACCCCCTATTTTCTACCTACCATCTGTGCTGCTTATTCTCTGTATCTTTTTCCCCTCTTTCCTCCTCCCACTTCCCTGTTGCTAACCCTCCATGTGATCTCCATTTCTGTGGTTCTTTTTTTGTTCTAGTCGTTTGCTTAGATTGTTTATGTTTTTGTTTTAGATGTGGTTGTTAATAATTGTGAGTTTGCTGTCTTTTTACTGTACATGTTTTTTTATGTTCTTTCTCTTAAATAAGTTCCTTTAACATTTCACGTAATAAGGGCTTGGTGATGATGAACTCCTTTAGCTTGACTTTATCTGAGAAGCACTTTATCTGCCCTTCCATTCTAAATGACAGCTTTGCTGGATAGAGCAATCTTGGATGTAGGTTCTTGCCTTTCTTGACTTGGAATACTTCTTTCCAGCCCCTTCTTGCCTACAGGGTCTCTTTTGAGAAATCAGCTGACAGTCTGATGGGAACTCCTTTGTAGGTGACTGTGCCCTCATCTCTTGCTGCTTCTAGGGCTCTCTCCTTCATTTGAATCTTGGCTAATGTAGTTATGATGTGCTTTGGTGTGTTCCTCCTTGGGTCCACCTTCTTTGGGACTCTCTGAGCTTCCTGGACTTCCTGGAAGTCTATTTCCTTTGCCAGATCGGGGAAGTTCTCCCTTATTATTTGTTCAAATAAGTTTTCCACTGGTTGCTCTTCCTCTACTCCTTCTGGTATCCGTATGATTCAGATATTGGAATGTTTAAATATGTCCTGGAGGTTCCTAAGCCTCTCCTTATTTTTTTGAATTCTGTTTCTTCATTCTTTTCTAATTGGATGTGTCTTTTTCCCTTCTGGTCCACTCCATTGATTTGAGTCCCAGTTTTCTTTCCATCATTCTTGGTTCAATGTACATTTTCCTTTATTTCACTTAGCATAGTCTTCATTTTTTCATCTAATTTATGAGCAAAATCAACCAGTTCTGTGAGCATCCTGATTACCAGTGTTTTGAACTGTGCATCTGATAGGTTGGCTATCTCTGCATCGCTTAGTTGTATTTTTTCTGGAGCTTTCATCTGTTCTGTCCTCTGGGCCATTTTTTTTTTTTTTTTGTTTCTGTGCACGTGTTTTACAGAGAGGGGTGGAGCCTTAGGTGTTTGCCAGGGTGGGGCAACACAGTGGCTGGGTTGTGACACTGTTTATGGGGCATAGGTCCAAGAGTGAACAATGGCTCTTGAAATTTTTGAATTTTTGAAAAGTCTGTCAACTCTTTAGTGTATATTTTTTGCCTCCTATCTCATAGATTAATTGTTCAGGAAAGAGGGTGAAATTCTGGGCTCTGTGTACTCTTCTGTTGATTAAGAGATTTGTTTGTGCCAATGCCATTCTCTTTTGATGATTATAGTTTTATAGTATAATTTGAGTACACAGATTGTTTTCTCTTCTCCAAATATGTTTGGCTATTTAAGTATTTGTGGTTAAATATAAATTTTAAGTTTTTTTTTCTTCTGAGAAATAGTTTGATAAGGTTTTTTGAACTAATAGCCGTGGGAAGTATTGTAGTTATAACAGTTTAATCTTCTGATGGTATAGGAATGAGTTATCCTTTCATTGTTTTGTGTGTTCTTTCTTTTTTTGAATGTCTTGTAATTTTCAGAGGACAGGTTCTTCACCTCTTTCTTTTTTCCAGTTCACAGGCATTTATTTCCTTTCCACACAATTTTAAGTGGTATTATTTTCTTCATCTTTCATTGTTTATTAGTGCTATGGGTGAGAGAGATTTTTGTATATTCAGTTTGCATTTCATTCTTAATGAATTATTTTATTAATTCTATCAATTTTGTTGAATTCTGGCTAAGGTTGAGTGCTTGACAAAGCCACACTTGACTGCTTGCATATGTAAAGTGGATCCAAGCTGGCAGCAACAGCAGACAGAACCTGTGGGGATTGACAATGAAATAGAAAGCTGCAAGCATCAGCTGAATGTGACTGTAACTTTTGCAGAAGACATATGTATCAGTTAGATAGCCTGGGAAAGGAACAATCTGTGCCTGCAGCATCACCCCAAGTTTGCAAAATGCCCTTGACCTCTATCTAACCAACACCTACAAAATAACGTGGAGACTGTGTTTGTGGTTCATTGTCTCTCCATCAGAGGACAATGTCCCACTTGGTCCCTGCTTTTCCTTAAACTGTGTTGTATCTTTCTTTGTCTCCTGTTGCCCCCACTTGGGGACCCCCATTCTGTGCTGGTTGTAGCAAATGGCACACAACATGGGGCCCTGAGTATGGGGGAACTCATCAATCCAGGTGAGGAGCTACTCCTGAGTGTGTCCACAAGACTTGAAGTGAGAGGAGGAACGATTTGAGTTTTCAGCCAGGTGTAAAACATGGGGAATGCAGGATCTGCTGAGAGGTGGCTTTATATGCAAATGCTTAAATCTATGCTTACAGTAAAGGGAACTAAGGTGTGTAGCTCTCAATTAGAGCTCTTCTTGGACTTTGTCCAGCAGACTTGCCCTCGGTTTCCAGATGAGGGAACTGTTAATGCAATTACTTGGGCAAGGGTAGGTGAAAAATTGTGGGATTGGTATACTGCTGAGGGGCTGGTGCAAATGCCCATTTTTACTTTCACTTTGTGGGCTTTCCTTCGTGATGCACTTGATTCACAGAAGGAGGAACTGGAAGTAAAGAAAGGAATAGCAGATACTTTGGCCTCAACAGTGGAAGGGTACACCTCCCTCCTGCCAAAACTGCCAATGGCTCTGCTGGCACCCCTGGCTGAGTGTGATGCTGAGCCTCTTCCACCAGATTATGCTAAGGAGGTTGAGGAGGAGGCTTGGAAGCTGGAGAGGGAGAGAGAGGAGGATGATTCTGAGGAGGAGAAAAATAATGACTTTCCAGATCCTAAAAATTGCCATATGCAGGGACTGGTGTACCAACTATTGGTGCTGTCTGTGAAGGACAGGGGCCTCCTTCAGGCTGCCATCAGGCCACACCCTAGGAGGCTCACCACCCAACCTATGTGGCCAAGGGAAAAAACAGGTCTAAGGTTCCTATGCCCAGGGAAACATCTGCTTTCCCAAGGGCATTGTGGAAGGCTCATGAAGGAGGTGAAGATGTAACAGGTTTTGCTTTTTACTCAGTGATTGAGAGGCCAGATCCAAATAATGCAAATCAGCTTCAGAAAGTCCATGACCCCTTGTCTTTTAAGACCCTTAAAGAGCTAAAAACTGCTTCCAGTGTGCATGGACAAACTTCTCCATTTGCCTTAGCATTGTTAGAAACTATTGGAACAGAGGCTAAGACCCATTGCCACCCACAGGCACCCCTAGACAGATGGGATTCAGTGTCTTTCATGCCAAGTAAGGGACCGGCAGTACCCAGAGGTTTTTGGTTATTTTGCTGGCATGTCTATGACAAGGGAAAGGGGATTTCTTCCAGAGCTGCCTGTCTTGTGGCCAATTTACATTTGGTTTCACCCTCCCTCATCCTCACTCTGCCTAGCTGGTTCTGTAAGCCTCTTCTGATGAATTGACATCAGTTGCAGCTGTTTTGCATTAGATACGCAGAACCAGGGCTATTTGCTTTTTTTGTCTTTTGGGAAACTT
Organism: Anoura caudifer; assembly: GCA_004027475.1. Lineage (NCBI taxonomy): Eukaryota > Metazoa > Chordata > Mammalia > Chiroptera > Phyllostomidae > Anoura > Anoura caudifer. Next base: position 8,286 of record PVKU01004372.1, on the reverse strand, counting down.
GGTTTGATCTTTGTTGTTTTGTATAACCTTAGAATCTTCTGCCTCTGCAGTTAGGGCTGTGGCATTTGAGCCTTTATAAGTTATTGACTGTACTGGTTGGTGTGAGATAGTGTCTCTGCTGTTTGGGCTTCACACCATTGAAATCTTCTCAGGGTCATTTGTAGCATCAGGTGGTGTGAGATAAGATGAAAAAGAAATAATTGTTTCTGAATTGACATCAACAAAGAGGTGAAAAACCTGTACTCTCAACATTATAGGACTTTGAAGAAAGAAATTGAAGTTAACATAAAAAAGTGCAAGTCTAAAATATTCTTTTATATTGCAAAGGTTAAATTGTTATAATTATGATATATCCCACAGCAATTAATTGGTTCAACTGAAATCCTATCAAATGACGACATATTTTTTTCTCAGAAATGAAAATCTTAAAATTTATATGGAACAACAAAAACCTTAAAGAAGCAAATATGTTTAGAGAAGGACAAAGTTGTAGATAACACTCTTCATATTTTAAAACAATAAATCTAAAATAATCAAAACAGAAAGGTATTGGCACAAAACAGACACTTGAATCACAGGAATAGCATAGAGTGCCCAGGACCAAACCCTTTTCCATGGACTAATGTACGGCAGAGAAGGTAAAGCTATACACTGCTGAGTCGATGGACTTTTCAGCAGCTCATCCTGGCTAAACAAAATATACATAATCAACAAAAACTGGCTACTCTCAAACATCATATTAAAAATTAAGATTAAACTGATACCAGCCTCACCACCCTGTTCTACATTATCAACTGATGCCAGCCTTGCTTCTCTCTTACCCACATCTGCTTGCTCTCCAATAGAAGTTAGCACCCCACTGTTCCCTGCCTCACAGATAATTCTAGATCTACCCACCACTTTTTGCTACCCAATTGACTCCATTCCTGCTTACATACCCTACTTTTCAACTGAAGTCAAGCATGCGTAAGTCTCCTTGTGTTTTTGCTTAGGCAAGTTGTAAGGTAAACAAAGGCAGTCTAGTTTCCTCACCCTGGGCAACTAAGGGAAACAGTTTCCCATAACCTGGAGAATGGGCCTGAAGAGTACTGTTCTCATAGCCTTGAGACTGGATTTGATAAACTGTTCCCATAGCCTTGAGTGGGCTCACATGCATACTATGAAGTTCTATTGCATAATTCTGTTGGTACTTTGCTGGCTTTGTCTATAATGTAGTACTTAAGGATGTACAGGATCCCTCTGGGTTACATGCTGGGTGACAAGAGACATGTAGTGGGCCACAGTGGGGGTCATGGTAGGGTTCCACACAAAGGGGACAGGTGACAATCAGGGGGACATGCAGCTTGAAGTGTGTGTGCTTCACCCTCTCTTGGATAAAGGCATGTCAGATATCCCAATGGCTCCATGAATGTTCTTCCATCTTCCTGAATCTGATGAAACTGTGTGTCCTTGAAAGGTCACAACACACCAGATGTATCATATATAGTGGACTCAGTGACCTCATCCAAAATAGTACCAGTTATCTCAGTGCACATTATACTTAACTACTGCCCTGAAAGATCTTTAATCTGGCCATAGAAAGGACCAAAATCAAGACCAGATGGAAACCATCTCTAATTCCTTAAAAACTGCATTCTATCTCTTTTTTAAACTCACAAGGTCCATGAGCCAGTGGGGAAGAAGGCAGATAACTTTGGTGAGTGAAAATTTATTTAGATGAAAACTCACAGCAGGTCCAGCAGTATACACTGCAAGACCAGGTACTAGGTAAGCACTTGCCGTGGCTGATCCGGTTGATACAATCAAAATAATATAAGGTTTGCTTTCTAACACTGAGCAAACTGAGCCTCAGAGAGAAAAGGGATATTCCCAGAGCACAACCTCATGTTGGGAAGAGTCATGTGGTACCAAGGATGTGGCCAGTACTCACCTAGTAAAATGCTGGTCTAGGATAAATTGTATGGTACTAAATGCCAGACAAATGAAGAGGGGGGTCAAAATTTTTAAAATATTTTGACAGGGGTAGGCTGCTACCATGGAAATCATGAAAATCTTCTGTATTATGCATTGTGAAAGATCCTGAAGGTGACAAGCAGCTATCACCTTCATATTTAGGTAAACAAAAAGGGACACAATGTAAAACAACATCACCAATAACCACTAAAAGAGTGACCATGTGGAGCTCCTACAGAAACTCAGAGTTCTTTGGGGATGCATGTATCAAGACACAGTGCCCAAACTGAAACAAGTTCTGACCTTCAAGTGTGCTATCATGTGTTACTTGATCAAGAGCAATTTTATAACCATTATTTTCAAGGCATTTTTTTTTAGCTTAGGAACAAAAACCTCCCTTGTTCCTAAGTATGAAGAGTCTGTATAAACACCATTTTCCCAGTGACTGCACAACAAATGACCCTAATGCAGGGATGGGAAATTGCAGACTTAAACATGTCTAATGATTCTCAAGTTCCTTCAGGACAGCACCGAGAACCACCAAAAGTCTGGCAACACCACATTCCATCCAAGCTACTGAGGCTTGGCCTCCCCTTCCATGAAGGGACAAGTTCTGGAGAATTTTATGTCTCCTCAATTTAAAGACACTGTACAGAAAATACACACATTAATGGAATCCAGTTGATTTTTTTTAAAGGAACTGATTGTTGATTTTATGCAATCAAGGTTTGAAACCTTCATTGTAGAAATTTCAGACTTAGTAAAGACAAATACTTGGAGATTTAAGGAAGAAGTAGAGCCCATTCCCTGGGACAGTATCTGATCACATGATGTGTAAAATAAGAAATCCATACCACTGGTAAACGCCTGACAACTGCCACACAATATTGGTAAAATACAGTGCACATAAATGACAACTGTGATAGCATTGGACCAATTGACACTATGAAGTTTTAGTTTGAAACAATTATAAATTTCAAGTGAGGTTTGATTCAAAAAGCAACCACCATCAGAGATGACTGGTAGCAATGTCATGGGTAGAGAATTTTTTGTTCAAATTTGACTGTAGCTGCGAAACACATGAACATATTACATACACATACCTTTCTACCTGTAGCCTCATTTCTGTGTAAGTGTCTTCAGCCAAGCAGGAGCATGCGTTAAGACTCAAATTTCTTTAAAAAAAATCACAATTTGTGGTCCAAAGGCCTTTTACCTCACAGTGTGCCTGTATTTGGATAGATCATTTTTAGGGGAATAATGTTAAGTGAGTTAAGTTGAGTGGGTCCTAATCCAAGGAAAGTGCAGCCTGTCCCAAATGGTCAGGTCATAGAGAAACATAGATGAAACACCTGGGAACAAGAAGATTACACACACTCATCTGCAAGAAAAGGAAAGAGTCCCCAGGAAAAAATAATCCAGCCTGCAACCTGATTTCAAGATTTGAGTTTCCAGAACTGTAAGTAAAAAGCGTGCTGTTTACACCCACTAACACAGCATTACATTTTGACAGAACAAGAGAACTAATATTCCTTATCAGGAGACAATTTAGATATTTTTGGCAGAATTGCAAATATGGCAACTGAATGTTATCAAGTTATGGTCTAATGGCATTGTTTGATTGTGACCCTGCAAAAAACACTCTCCCTTGTGGGGAATTCATGAAAATAAATCATCTCACAGATTCTGACCTGAAGGATCTAGGTCTGTTATGTGATAAATTGCACAAAAACTGCTGCAATAGTTTAGTTACATCTGCCATTTTGTGTATAAATAATGCTATCAAGTGTGATAGTATGTAAGTGTCTGAGAAAGACTGAAAGGACAATGGAGCTGACTGCTTCACAAACACCAAAGGAACACAGTTCCATGAAAAGGTATAGCCAAATTCAAGATGCTTATGGTTTGCTGTGAAGTTGAACAGCACATCATTTTCTCTAATATTATGACAAATATATAATCCTTGACTTTGTAACACCTTCATTTAGTGGCTGATGGTGGATAGAATGGATGCTTAGATTCCATTGGGAGAGGGACTGAGCGAGATCTAGTGCCGGACTCGGGGAGTGTCCCAAGGATTGCAAAGAATGGAGTCTAGGATATAGGATAAACTTGTCCTCTTAAGACTTGGGCTGCACAGACCTTCTGTGCACAATCTCACCTCTGACAGGTTTTGACTGTTGTTTTGGTGTACCTGCCACCTCTCTAAGGCTACAGAGAGTTTGTAGCTGTCTAACTGCTCCTCCATGAATTTCTGTGTGGAGCTTTGTAAAGATGTTGTCTGGTACTCAGTCAAGAAACATTAGGGAGCTGCCTGCACATTGCCGCAGAATGGAACACCACCATATTTTTTCAATTTATTCTTATTAGGTACCGTGGGAGAACTACAGATACTTTAAATATTAAGACAAACCAAAGGACAACTCTGTAGCTCAGACTTATAAGAATGTAGAGTAGCTGGTTCTACAGCACTCCCTTCTTATTCTGCTAGCCATGACCCGAGGTACACAACTGACAGATCCATCAGGATTCCAATACCTAACTGCTTCTGACCAGAAAAGTCATCCACTTCTCTTGATATTTTCCCCTAAAACAACAGAAAAAAATTGTCAATGGCTGCAACACTGTCCAAGTGGGATCACAGTAATGGCCTAAGATACCTGAGAACACTCAGAGCTGAATGAGTAAAGTTGTTAGACAAAAGCCAGAATCAGTGTTTATAGTGAAGGAAACAGTTTTATTATGGCCTTTTCCAAAAGACACATCCTGAGAAAGTGTGGAGACAGCTGGCAAACATTTTGATCTCTCAACCTTCTTCAGTAAAATAAACTTGATAGGGATCTGTCTCTAGAATGTGGTCAACAATCAGATTTCTACTGGTTTGTTTTGTCAATGAGGAAGTGAGCAACCTTTTTAAAAGTTACATTAACTGGTTGATTTTATTCCAATTAGAGGTCCCTGAAAGGTTCTCAGGGATGTTGACAGCTCACACATTACCCCTCCATTAATATACAAATGCATCGGGGTCAGCTTTTCCTACACTTCCTAGGAAGGTAAAAAGGGCTCCAAGTTTCAAAAGGAAGAGCTGAGTTCAAACACTTGTTTTATGATCATATTAGTGACATTGTGTTTCTTTGGATTCTCCAGTGACCAGCTGGCTCACTGGGGGTGAGGACTGGAACAATTTTCTAGGGACATTGTGACAGGTGCATCACATACAACCAAAATCACTGGAGGGTGGTATTATATGTGTTTGGTGGAATACCTCAGACATGGCAAAATTACAAAAAAAAAAAAAAGGTAAAATGTAGCTGGAAATAGTAATTAAATCAGGTTTTAGATTCATCAATATGATTTTGGAAAAATCATACAAATGTGGATAACCATTTTTTGCTACTCACCTTTATGGAGTTAAGCTTAGGAAAACATCTAAATGTATTTATTTCTGCCATATAACTTTCTGTGGACTCCTGTTATACTAGGAATTGGACTCTGTGGTTATGGCAGCTTACATGGCGTGCAGCCTTCATAATGGTTTCCCATGGACGCTATCTGCCGATATGAACATTTTGTGTCACCACACAGTGGTTTTGAACTAGCTTCTCCACAATAAGGCCAAAGTGATGTGAAGTCACGTACATGTTCCAAGTAAAAGTACTGTCATCCTGATCAGGTGGCCCAGTTGGTGCAGTATCATCCCATTCATCACATAGTTGCTGGTTAAGTCCCCATTCAGGGCACCTATATAGGTTGCGGGTTCAATCCCTGATAAGGCAGGGTATACAAAAAGCAAGTGATCTTTCACATGGATGTTTCTCTTTCACATGGATGATATCTGTCTCTCTGCTTCTCTCTGGTTCTCTCTCTCTTCCACCCTTGTGAAAAATAAATAACATACATCTTTGTGTGAAGAGTTTTAAAAATTTATTTTTAAAATGTCACTTTTCACTCATTTACTCCTTTGAATATTATATTTCTCTATGTTTTAACCTGTCTTCTTTTTCTAACTTCCTCTTTCTCTGTCATATATATATATATATATATTTAGGGGGTTGGGGTACTAGAGATGTGTATTGGGTTGTGGAAAAAGGCTACTGAGCATCCTACCATGCAGAAGGCCTCACCCAAACACAAGTGATTTGGCCTAAAATGTCCATGGTTAACACATGACAAGAACCCCAATACTGATGCACATGGAGTACTTACTGTGTATTAGTTTTCAGGTTCTTTACATGCGGTGTATGTTTGGAATCATGGAAGGCTGTTGATGAAGCTTCTCTGTTGGATCAGATATGGTATTCTTTATGACTTATATGCTAAAAAACTCTGAGATGCTATATTTTGTCATGTTACTTCCAGTCAATATTGCATGAGGGAGATATGAGGTTCAGAAGAATAGAAATGTTCAGAGCAGGGCCTCGGAGCCAGTAACCTGAGAGAGAGGGGCTGTACCAGTTGTAAAGCTGCAAAATCATCTAAGGAGTTGTTACTGCGCAGGCTTAGTCTCTGCCAGAATGAAAGTCTGCAAACACAGGTGTTCTTACACACTCCTTTTCTCAGGTTCTGAGCTGTTGAAGGAAAAGGAGCTAAGTGAAAGATAATTATAGAGAGATGGTGAGCATGGAAAATGAGGAGGAAAACTAGAATAAATTAAAAAACACAAGGAGACTTAACCATGCTGCACATCAGTTGGAAAGCAGGGACTATAGCCAGCAATAGAGTCAGTTAGAGGGCAAAGAGATGGGTGCTCTAGAAATTTCTGTGAGGCAGGGATCAGTGGGGTGCTCACTTCAATGGGAAGACAGGGAGAGGTGGGTAAGAGAGAAGCAGGGCTGGTGTCAATTGAAAATATGGAAGAGGTGGGAAGAACTGTTATCAGGTTAAAATTATTTTTATATATGATGTAAGAATGTAGATGAGTTTTACTGAATGTATACATTTTGCTTTTCCAAGACTAGTTTTTGAAAAGTCTCCCAAATGTTTAGTGTGTATTTTGCCTTCTATCTCATAGATTACTTATTAATGTAAAAGGGTTTAATTCTGAATTGTCTATACTCTTCCATTGATTTAGGTGTTTGATTTGGGTTGATACCTTTCTGTTTTGATAGTTTAATATAGTACTAAAGTATTATTATACTTTGTTATATATTTATTGTATATTATGATACATATATAATATATAATTTATATTATGTATTTATTAAAATATTGTTATACTGTTATAGTACAGTTTGAGAACCCAGAATGTGATATCTCCAACATTGTGTTTTGGTCTCCAAATATATTTGGCTCATTTGAAGTATTTGTGGTTCCTTATACATTTTAAAGTTTTTTTAAAATAAATTCTGAGCAGTAGCTTGATAATATTTGAATTGAATTAATAGCTTTGGGAAGTATTACAATTATAACAATTTAATCTTCCCATTGTATAGGAATGATTTATCTTTCCATTTTTTGTATTCCTTTCACTTTCTCTCTTCAATGTCCTTTAATTTTGAGAGTACAGGTCCTTCACCTCTTTGTTTATTCCAATTCACAGGCACTTATTTCTCTTCCATGCAATTGTAAATGGGATTAGTTTCTTTACTTCTTTCATTGTTTATTAAAGCTATGAATGTTTCAGATTTCTGTACATTTAGTTTTCATTTCATTCTTAATAATTATTTTATTAATTCTATTAATTTTGTTGAATTCTTTAAGAAATTATAGATGGGCAGCAAGATGGCAGAGGAGTGAGTGGAGGCTACACTAACCTCCTCCCAGGGTCCACCTGGAATTACAACTAAATTGTGGAGAAATTACACAGAACAACAACTGAACTATAGAGAGAAGCCTTAGTACCTCAGACAGATAGAAGAACCACCCTCGGCATAACCTGTCTGGTAATGAGTGCGGTGGAGTCCCAACAGCCTTGGCTTGGTTCTAATAGGCAACAATATATGAGGGATAATTAAGCATCATATTAGATGCCCCTGAGAGGAATGAAGTTTAAACCCTAAGCTGGGATCCCCATTCTAGAACACTGGAGCCAGAAAGTATAAACATAACAACCAGCAGCAATAAGCGGCAGGGTTGGCTCTGCCAGAGAAAGATGGCTGGGGACACAATGAGCCATTTACTAGGCCGTAGCACACATTTTCATTTGCTGTCACTTACCTGGGGTTCCAGCAAAGATAGGAGCAGTGCAGCCTGGATATGCCTGAGCAGAGACTGGTGATGGAAATGTTGGGGAGAGTTAGAGAGAGTAAACACAGGGAACCCAGTGCTCAGTCAGCCCCCAAATCCCAGCAGCCAATGTAGTCAGGCGGACCCTGCTTTTGTGAGTGACAGCAG